>JAVSBV010029728.1:0-11712 GCA_033117975.1 Parotocinclus spilosoma | reverse complement strand
ATCACATCGATGAAGGACAGAAATGTGTGGAGATTGATGATCCATCAAGTGACCGAGAGTCGGCTGCGACTGTACGGTTAATCCACCCCATATACTGCTGCTATGTCTGACTGGTAATGCCGTGACTGGGTAGCAGGGCTCATCCTCCTCAGCACTGTCTGCCCACTGTTAGCTTTCCCTTATTCTCATCTCCAGACCAGGCCAGCACTGTTTGCCCACATTCACCTTTGACAAGGAGGTGTGAGAAAAATGAACTCTGAAATGTATGCATGTCCGAGGAGCCCCCTGCCTCCTCATTGCTGTCTTCCACTTTTCTCCTTCATCCTGTTTCCCACCTTTCTGCCATCTTCTTGATTTCTTGCAGGTGTGTGCACGGTCACACCTGATTCTCAGGATGTAGTCTGCATTAACTAAGAACTGGCTTAGGCAAACAGCTACTGAAAAACCTTCAGAAAGCAGCACATTAGCACACAGTGATTGGACCTGTATGTAAGCATGTGTATGTTACTTTGGAACTGCAGTAATATTGCAGTACTGCACAAAAGTCCCAGGCCACCATTAGACTGTTGTTTTAGAAATGGTATAATGTTGATATGTATCACTCCATAACTGTTCCACTGATCTTCATTCCAATCCCTGTGAGCTTTAGCACAGCTTAGCCTATTCTACCTTATTTGCTTATTTCTTTAAAAGTCTTGGTTGCTGTCCTTCCAAAACATTCGTGATCAAGCTTCAAGAGATCTGACCACTGCAGGTGTGTTTGTTTGGGTGTGCACACATTTTGGCGTAAGCACATCTCCTGCGGTTTAACACGTACCCTGGGGAATCTTAGTTCACATCCATCCTGTTCCTGGGGCTCTTTGGAGTAGGGTGTTCCCATGCTGACCATACCATCTTCTCCTCTACTTTCTCTAACCTGCTGCATGATACAGAAGGTACTAAATCATTGTGATGTATTACCAAGGCTTAGATGTTATTAAAAACCAAACAGTCATAGTAATGAACTCATAGTAATGAACAGTATGATTTTTCTATTGTTTTTTTTATAGATGTATGAGATTTGAAGGTTTAGGCATATGGCTGTAAGATCTGGTCCCAGCACAATCACCGCCAATGACTGCATGGAGTTTTTCATGCTGGAAAGCTGAGGTTAATGTAGTATACTGTAAGGCATTAAGGCAATCTAAGTACTACTAGGGGAGCAGGGTGGCTCGAAGGGTAGCACCGTTCCCTCACAGGTTCAATCCCAGAGTGGAGCAGCCTGGGTCCTTTCTGTGTGGAGTCTGCATGTCCTGCATCGGTTTGTTCCGGGTTGTTCATTCCCTCTAAATTGGCACAGATTTGAGGGTATAATGGCCTTCCCACCTAGCCAGCGGGGTGGTGTTATATAATGGCTAGAACACCACTGCAGTGATATGTACCGTCTGACAGACTGGTCATTAAGGTGAAGTACTCCTATCTTTACCAGAGTAATATAATGCATTAAAGTTTAAATTCATAATTTTAAAGGGATAAAGGGAAGTGGAGAAAACAATACCTGCCACCACACAGAACTCTGAAGAATCTAGCCCAGAACGATCAGAAGTAGACTCCCCAATCCAAGCATTGAATGTAAAAAGCTAAACGCTAAAATAAAGTTTTAAACTATTGTCTGACATGTTCAATTTTAAACATCAGTAATCTGATCAAAGATATATTCAGATTTAAAAAATGGTTAAAGTACCTATTAAAGAAACTGACTTTATTGCTATTTGTGACATTCCACAGAATGGGTACCAATTCAAGACGTTACATGCGTAGATAAATAATAGAATTCACTGTAAAAAAATTACATTATTTGAAGATAGTACTTGTTTACTGTAAAGATACATTTTGGTTAATACTCTGATTGTACTCAGCATACTAATGATTTTAGTATGGATGTCATGTTCTTAAATGTTATGTATTTGCTAATACTATGTTAAAAAGTCATACAAAGAATAAAAATAACAGGAGAAACCATGACAAAAATACTCATTATAAATAGTGAAGTGTGTGTTGTATACTGTAGAACTATAGAAAATAAAGTTTAATTTTTAAGAGTTACAACTAGCAAATGGCACCCATTCCCAGGAATGCTCACATCCAGTTATAACAATACTAGCAACTTTTTTCTCGTGTCTATATTTTCTTCCCCATCGCATATATCCTTTGTCTTACTAAGCGGTATGTGTGTGGACCATGAAACACTGGGTTATTAATATTATCCTAATGATGTGTTACCTCTCAAGAGATAGTACTGGCACAGCCTGGATCACGCCCAATAACCCTGCACACCTGGGTGACGACACACTTTACCTACTGGGTGAAAACTGTTCTTCTACTGCACATTGGAGCAAGACCTAGTTTGCTCACATCATCGTGTAGCAACCAGCAGCCCTCTATCAGGCCCATACATACAAACCGAGAGAGAGATGGTCAGGTAAAGTACAATTCAGAGATCAGATTGTAGAATGTAACTACTGTCTTGGATTGCAAAAACATTTAAACATGAATTACTACTGGTGTGTTTTAATGTGAGGTTTTTTTTTCCACTCAACCCAGCAACCAACTGAGCAATGCTATGAGCAGCCACATTTGCCTAACCGTCCTGAAAATAAATATGTGTGAAATTCTACATGCTAAGTAGACCTTATGAATCACAGGGCCTTTCATGAAGACCAGTGTTTCCAACACAGAGTTTAATTGGCTCGTCGCCCAGGTATATTAATACCCGCCAAAGTACATATGCCAACTTTTATTAGCATTTTAAACTTAAACCCTCCAAGAGTGGGTAGCACAACTGCCTCGGAGCAAGAAGGTCCTGGGTTCAATCCCAGGGCTGAGTGGCCTGGGTCCTTTCTGTGTGGAGTCTGCATGTCCTGCCTGTGTATGCTTGGGTTTACTATGGGTACTCCGGTTTCCTCCCACAGTCCAAAGACAGGTGTGTTAGGTTAATCGGTGTGTCTAAAGTGGCCCTTAGTATGTGACTGTGTATGTGTGCGCCCTACGATGGGTTGGTGCCACATCTGGGGTTGTTCCTGCCCTTGCGCCCAGAGTTGCCGGGTGGGCCCGTGACCCTGTGTGGATTAAGCGGAAGATAATGAATGAATGAACCCTACAAAGAGAACAATGTCACTTGCAGTTGATTAACTAGTGGGTGATTTCCGCTCTCTCTGCCCCCACCTACTTCTCACCCCTGGCACTATCCCAATCTTTCTACTTTTAAAAACGGACGTTTTCTGGTATTCTGACAGACAAAATGGAGGGTGTGGAATATATGTCTTTGACAGTAGAATTAAATTCTATAAAACAAAGTGGCAATAATGCTTGGTAACTTCAAAATGTAATAATATATTCAATATATGTATATAGGGATGTAGACATGCTGAAGCTCAATACGAGCAGCTTTCCCAATTTTTAGAGCGGTTCTCCTTCTAAACAGTTCAGTATAATTTACTTAAATTAGAGATACTTTTGCAAAACCTTTAGAAATGTTACATAATCTTTTAAACGTCTATCTTGTGTTTATCGCTGTGTCAGGGACATGGGAAAACCACCACTGAAAACCAATCTCCTCATGGAGATCATTCCACATACTTCATAGTGATGTGGAATGCTAGAACCCACCCTTCAGAGTGATGTGGAACCTCAGAACCAATTCTTCACAGTGATGTGGAACCTCAGAACCCATTCTTCACAGTGATGTGGAACCTCAGAACCCATACTTAACAGTAATGAGGAACCTCAGAACCCATACTACACAATGATGTGGAACCTCAGAACCCATTCTTCACAGTGATGCGGAACCTCAGAACCCATACTTAAAAATGATGAGGAACCTCAGCACCCATACTACTTTGTACACAGTGATGTGGAACCTCAGAACCCATTCTTTACAGTGATGTGGAACCTCAGAACCCATACTCAAAAATGATGAGGAACCTCAGAACCCATAGTACCTTGCACACAGTGATGAGGAACCTCAGAACCCATTCTTTACAGTGATGTGGAACCTCAGAACCCATATTTCACAGTGATGTGGGACCTCAGAACCCATATTTAAAAATGGTGAGGAACCTCAGAACCCATACTTCAGAGTGATGAGAAACCTCAGAACCCATACTTCACAGTGATGGGACATCTCAGAAAACAAACTTCACACTGATGGGAAATCTCAGGACCCAAACTTCATGTGTTGGGGAAACTTAGAACCTTCAACCTTGTAATAGCCACTTCATATTTTGCCATGTTAGCATAAACGACATTAATGCAGTTATTAAAATCATTTAGTGTTGATTTGTTCCTCATTTCTCATCTTATCATTTTAGTGTGACATCACTTAATCTATTTGGTGGTAAACAGGTTTTATGTATAATTGACTATGCCATTGCCTATGACTGGCATGGCAAATGGGTACGGTCCAAATTCAGATGATTTCCAGATGAACTTATCAAAAGTATCTTTGAAACGATGTTCCCTACAGTTTTATAAAGACCTTGAGCTCCTGCATGATGTGACATCCTGGCCCAAATTGGTTCATCTCCTTTGTATGTGAAATGAATTAGACATTCACTCCTGGGTGATGTTTGTCTGTGCTGTGGTGAACAGAGCAAACTCTTTCACTGCAGGAAGTATTAAGGAGGGGCATCTGTTTGTCCATCTCACTTCTGTGTGAGCAGTCAACTGTGTCTTCCCATTGCTAGACAAGCTTCCATCAAAAGTGAGTTTTAGTATGATCAGTTTATAATGCATTTTAAGGCATATCATCTTTTTGGAGGGTAAAGTTGTTTGGTTTGACTTCACTTGACTTAGCATTACTTATTGAGAGATGGCACTGAGTTTTTAAAGAGTGTTTTTTAGTTCTAGACTCTTGACTGCTATGACATTTACATTTACGGCATTTAGCAGACGCCCTTATCCAGAGCGTCTTACAACTCACAATACAGTCTTACAATTCAAGCAATGGTGGGTTAAGGGCCTTGCTTAAGGACCCAACTGGGGCAGCTTGGCAGAGGTGGGACTTGAACCCAGAACCATAGTCCAGTACATTAACCGCTAGGCTACCATAGTCCCATGTTACTGAAGTCACAAATTACTGGAGAAAGCATTATACTATGCTGAAATTAAAAATAACTAGTAGTAAAATATATAATATTAACTTTAAAGTGAAGAGTGAAATAGCACTTATCTAAACCTTCTGCTTGCTCTTAGCTTTCTACAAACAACTAATGATGCTGTTGACAAATCTTTACATCTGAGATTTTTTTTTTCAGCTTAAGCACTCATGGTCCAAGTAGAGAACTACAGTGTTACACTTAACTACGCTTAATGAAATATATCTACTGTAATATACCTACTATAACTGTAAGCTTAGTACAAAATGTTCTGCTTAACTATGGTACTATGGTAACTATGGGACACTAAACTGTTGCTTATATATAAAAACTGTGAAAAAAACTTCTATGTTTTCCAATTTATATTCTGCTTATTCTTTGTTTAAGTGCTAGTGCTCACTGCACTTTGTAGTTCTGCAATCTGTTTCTCTACATACTTGTATGTCCCCTTACATACATGTTTATCCCCTTGAATCTGTTCTCTAATGGGCAGGACACCCAAAGGACCATCACAGATCAGGTACTATTTGGGTGATAGATCATTCTCAGAACTGCAGTGACACTGATGTGGTGGTGGTGTCTTAGTGTGTTAAGCTTGCATTGATGGATCGGACACGGAAGTGCTGCTATAGTGAAAATACTGTCGTTCACCAGATTAAAAATGTCCTGTGATCACTGATGTAGGGTTAGATAATGACTAATACAAACTGTGCATCATCAGATGACCTACTGTCTCTGACTTGTACAGTGAGACAACAATGTTTTAAAACTCCAGCAGCACTGCTGTGTCTGATCTAATCGTACCATCTCAATGCACACTAGCACACCACCAGCACATCAGTGACATGTAGTGCTGAGAATAATCCACCACCTAGATATACTGCTCACAAAAAGTATTTATTGTGTAAAAAAGTAAAAAAGGAATTATTGTGAGCAGTGCAGTACCTGATCTGTAGTGGTCCTGAGGGGGAGTTGACCATTTGAGAACAGAGTAATTTATTTATTTATTCATTTGGCTTCTTTAATGTCGCTATCGGCATCAGTGGCCATGTAAGCGACACACATAAGGTTATATCCATACACAAGTTCATCTCAACATCAGTCACATATATATACACAAGTCAATGCCAATTTGGAGTAATCAATTAACCTAACATGCATGTCTTTGGACTGTAGGAGGAAACCGGAGTACCCGGAGTAAACCCACGCAGACATGGGAAGGACATGCAGATTCCACACAGTAAGGACCCAGGTCTCTCCACCCTGGGATTGAACCTGGGACCTTCTTATTGTGAGGCAGCGGTGCGAGAACAGAGTAAAGGGTGCGAACAAAGTATGTAGAGACAGATAGACTACTGGATAATATAGAATGTCTAATATTTGCAGAATTTATTACAGAACTGCATCAACAACAATGAACACAGCATCAATTCCCACTTAAAACTGAACTTTAAGCAAGTGAACTCCTGTTGAATATGTTTGCTATCAGACACATTAGCCCTTTTAGTATAGCAGACAACCAGTTCATTCAACTGCAAGCTACATTCAGTAAGAATGAAATCATGTCATAAGCTTTGGAGCAGAGGATCACCTATGGATCATCTGTAGTGCAAATACAGCTTTGGAAAAAGATAAATATTAATACTAGACACTCACAGGTTCCTGTTGGCCATGGTTGCCCTCACTGGAGATGTGTGTTAGATTCTTTGGCTTCTTATTCAGCAAGTCATCCAACTTCAGTTCTGGGGCAGACTTGCTGCAAAGCACTGCCAGCATATAATTATTACATTCTAATTGCGTGAAGACATTTGATTTATTATCAGACAAACCCATAAAGTATGTATTTCTAACTCTTAACATATGATATGAGAATGGCTTAGAACTGTGTGCTTGGTTTACAAAAAAATCACAGTAGCATTTTTGTCCTATCAAGCTCATGTTATTGCTCTATAACATGCAATCCATAGTTTTCATGGCAGAATGTGGAAGTGCAGGTAACATTTTACTGACTTATTACTGACTGGCTTATTTACTTTGGTCACACTTATGATGACTAATGATATATTATTTTTATGAATGAATAATTACTCATGATTTAATACGATAATAAAGTGTTACCCAGGGCAGCACGGTGGTTCGGTGGGTAGCACCGCTGCCTCACAACAAGAAGGTCCCAGGTTCAATCCCAGGGTGGAGCAGCTTGGGTCCTTTCTGTGTGGAGTCTGCATGTCCTCCCCGTGTCTGCGTGGTTTTACTCCGTGTACTCCGGTTTCCTCCCACAGTCCAAAGACATGCATGTTAGGTTAATTCATTACTCTAAATTGGCATTGACTTGTGTATATATATGTGACTGGTGTTAAGATAACCTTGTGCATGGATATAACCTTGTGTGTGTCGCTTACATTGCCACTGATGCCGATAGCGACGTTAAAGAAGCCAAATAAATAATAACATTTCTACACATATTTGTAGCATAGTGGCTGTTTGCACAGTTTCTCACTGTTAGATTTACAGTAAAAGCTTTAATGCTCATGGAAGGTTGGCCCTGTTTTCTTTGACTTTGATATTGGCTAAACTGCACCAACATGTCAACCTGCATTATCTTCCACCTGTGCATGTTCACAGGCTACAGAGTGCATCCAGACTTGTCTTCAGAAGTGTCATACTGTAGCAGTTTAAACTGCATTGTCCAGAATATTTGAGATCAGAAAATTGACAAAATAAGCACTTTACAGTTTGAAACTATACTTTTTTTAATTTTTATTAATGCTTCTGGGAATTTTAAATTTAGCAATGACTCATAACATATTTCATTATTTAATGGATAGTTAAGTGCATTTTTAGCACTCACACATTTTAATTGACTCAAATGCAGATGATTTAGTCTGTTTTGGAAGAGAAAAAGTGATTGTAATATCGTTCAGCTCACACTTCTGTGGAATCTGAATTTATTATGCAGGAAAGGAAAAGGTCATGCTACTGATTGTTATTAATTACCATTGTCCTTAATCGCTAAAATACTTTCCCACTTTAATGTCCACTTTTGACACTCCTTTGACAGAAACCAAATGGATTTCAAATGCCACAAAAGACAAGTTTCTCTGGGTTCCACCTAGCCGTTATCAATTTCCAAAACTTTCTTTAATACCTTTTACAGCTATTAGGAACCATTTTTCTACATTAAATTTGAAAAACATGCTTTTTTATGATATATCTTAGCCACCAATCTAAGAATTTCTTACACTAGCTGTGGGTGGCATAGTGGCTCGTCGGTAGCACCACCACCTCACAGCAAAAAAGGTCCTGGGTCCAATCCAGGGTGGAATGGTGTCTGCATGACTTTACTCCGGGTACTTCGGTTTCCTCTCCCAGTTCAAAGGCAAGTGTGTTAGGTTAACTGATTAAGCTAAATTGGCATTGACTTGAGTGTACATATATGATTAGTCTTGAGATAACCTAGTGTGCAGATATAACCTTGTGATAAGCTAAACTTGATTGGTTCAAATGTTGTGTGGCAGCAACCAGGTCAGGAGTACAAAGACAAGTGCCTCTTGCCTACAGTGAAGCATGATGGTGGGAATGTTATGTTTTGTGACTGCATGAGTGCTGCCAGCTCTGGGGAGCTCCAGTTTATTGAGGGAACCACGAATGCCAACATGTATTGTGATATACTGAAGCAGAGCATGATCCTCTCCATTTGGAAAAGGTATTCCAACTTGATTCTGACCTCCAAAACCTCTGGGATGTCATCATGGAAGAGGATTTCTATGGCAACCTGTAAAGCTCTAGTGAACTCCATGCCCAATAGAGTTAAGGCTTTGGGCACAATTTGCCTATTTTCATTTGCGAAAGAGTGTATTCACATCTGTTGACAAAGGTTTAGACATATATAACAGATATATAATATCTGTATGTTGAGTTATTTTGAGGGCACATCAAATGTACACTGTTATACAAGCTGTGGACTGACTACCTTACATATCTTCAGTAATATACTTTGTCATATATTTAATGTTGTCCCATGAAAATATATAATGAAATATTTACAAAAATACTCACTTTTGTAGGATACTATATATTGTAATGTGCGTTCTGAATTAATTTCAAATAATCCCCAATATAATCATCTAGTTGTGGTGAAGAGGTCCGGCAGTATTTTCTGTCCTATGCTCATCAAGTTATCTGATCATATTCATAACACTGAAAACAGTTTTCTGCTAATTATTTATGCTGATTTTAGACAAATGAAAGGTGATGATTTCAACATATGAAGGCAAACAATGCAATAATTTGTTAAATGTTTTTCACAATGTTTGAATAAATGTTATATGATAGCAATAGCATACCTTCTGAAAAAACAAGCATTGACCAGCATCAGATCCATTCTGGTTTAAACTGGTGATGTGCTGGTTTTGCTGGTAGACCAGCATAACCTTGCTGGCAAAGCTGGTTGGCCAGTATGATCTTGCTCATTTTAATGTTCAAACAGCATACTTAGAAAAGACCACTGGTCACCACCATCCAAAACCCAGTAAAGACCAGGATGTGTTGGTCATCAGCATTATCAGCAAAAACATGTTAAAAAAACAACAAACGCTGATCACCACCAAGACCAGCATCATGCTGGACTGTTTATTTTCAGTAGGGATGTACTGTATTTGTTTCATACAAAAAATGCCCTAACAAACTGTTTCATGAGTCCCAATTTTATATACATTAGGGAGTGTTTTTGCTGGTCTCAATCTCAAATTTCTCTCTAGTGGGCCATATTTTCTTTGTATAATGTTCTGCCTTTTGCTCGGCTATCAAAAAGGGAACAAGACGCAAGCATTGATATAACCTTTCAGGCTTCCACATAAAATACAGCAATGATCATTATATTTTATTTTTTATTTGATACAAAGTCATATATATTTGTCATTTTGTTCATTTGGGTTTTGTAAAACAATCATCAATGTAACAGGATATATCGGGATCATTCTGGCACTGTCTGAGAGCTATTTTAGTGTTAGATATTTAAGAAAAACAGATTTAAGAGTTAAATTTGCTGCAACTTCTAAGCATCTTTAACAAACTAAATCCATTATTTCTTACGCTGAATACAGCCAAAAATTGTAGACTTTAGCAGTTTTAAACTGTTTAATAAGAAGTCTTCCTATTATTTATCTTGTAGTATGTATTTTGTAGAATTTATATAGATCTGTGTAATAGCTTCTTTTTTCAAGAGCTGTGCCATGACTCAGACTGTAGTCTCTCAGTTCTTAATTTTATTTTATACATTTTATGCAACTTCATGTTACACAATTCACAGCATCAACAGCAGTAGGTGTGGTGGGAGAGGGATCCCAGAAGATGTAAGGTTGCTGGCCGCTTATTGATTAATTCTTCTTATGTTTATCCGAGGATAGTTGCTGGAGGTTAGGCAATCCAATTTGTCCAGATTTTCCATAAATGCCTAGCATACATTGTTGGTGATTTGGAGGCAAACAGGTTGATTTTGATCTGTGCCAAAATTGTGAAAATGTCCTCACGCAAAGGATTTCAGTGGTTTTAAAGGCTGACATGACATAAGGGAAGAAACGTCACAAACCTTAAGAATCTGTTCACTACGAAGAGGATAGTGTATAGCTCTGTGATGCAGGAAGGTCCATGTGCACTTGGGGAGCAATGCAAGGTAAGAAAACTGGGAATCTCACTTTGAGAAAATATGAAGCATGAGATGACAAAGCACTGATATGTTAAAGATCTTTATAGTTTTTGATTTTATGCATATACATTTTGCATTGCAAAAGTCTATGGATTCACTCAAGCACTATGATGCCATAGCCACCATATCGTACCAGGCCATGTAGAGCTTCATATGTTACCATTAGTATTTTGGAATCAATACGGAATCGAACAGGTAACCAGTGCAAGACCAACAAAAGGCATTTTCTGGGTATTATTAGCACTTGAGCCTAAAAACGAATTGAAATGTTTCATAAATACCATTTTGGTTGCATTAACTACACAGCTGAGGTTAAACAGCTTTTTTAAATATAATTTTAGACATGAAAGGAAGATTTGAAATTGGTCTATAATTAGAGGGTATGCTAGGGCCAAAGTTGGAGTTTTATATTCAGAGGATTCATTACTGAGTATTTAAAGGGAACATAGCTAAAGCTAGAAGATTAATTAAAAATGCTAAGCAATGATTCATAATATTATTAAGTATATGTGTGGAAATTATTTGTATTAAACATGATAATGACAAAAAAATATCTTGATAAAGGAAGACAGTTTATTATTACTAACTGGTAATTAATTAATTAATAAAATTGATAAAAAATGTCATGCTTAACAACTTCACCTAACAACAAGGACTACAAACCTGAGAGATTATGGTTTGTCTGGTGCAAGAAAGTTTAGGCTTATGGCCAAAGTAATGCTGTCCCCACAATCGCTTATGGAGGTGGAGAATAGACTACAAACCAGATTCCAAAAAAGTTGGGAAACTAAACAAAATGTCAATAAAAACTGAATGCAATGATGTGGAGATGCCAACATCTAATATTTTATTTAGAATAGAACACAAATC
>JAVSBV010029717.1:7500-11712 GCA_033117975.1 Parotocinclus spilosoma | reverse complement strand
AAATTAAATTAAATTAAATTAAATTAAATTAAATTAAATTAAATTAAATTAAATTAAATTAAATTAAATTAAAAAAAGGGTGGCATCTTGGCACAGAGTGCCCGCTTCTCTAAATTCTCCTCCTCTAAACTTGTTTTTCTTCAACTTATACCTTCCCTCGGAAACTTTTTTTAATCTCTTAAACACGCAAATGCCTTCCTGATAAATCCTACGGATAAGAAGTTCCAGAGCAGAAGATGCAGAGTGAATTCTCTAAGCTCCGAGTCAAGTTTGATTATTATTTGTACCGAATTTCATCAGAAACTCGACATTGTGTTAAAGCGAGGTGTGTGCGTGCGTGTGTGTGTGTGTGTGTGTGTGTGTGTGTGTGTGTAAGAAATTAAATATCCCTGCTGTTCTCCAGGACAAAAAATAAAAGAAAAAGAAAGAGTTTGAGCTCTGCTTGTATTAACGCTTATCGTTGTGGAAAAGACAAAACTGCTTTATTTGAATTGGTAAAACTGGCGAGATAAAGATCTGGTAAAAGTTCACGCTGAGTCTTTTTCATGAGGCGTCCCCTTTCCTGCCATAATTCATCCAGGAATAAAAAATCTCATTTCACCAGAGAAGAGAGAGAGAGAGAAAAAAAAAAGATTGTGTTTGGAAATGTCCCGTTATCCTCCTGAGTCCCATCATAATGAGGTTTAAAAAAAACAAAAAAACACGGAAACTAATTTTACCTCAAAATAAATAAGGTTTGTCCTTTTTATCGTTTTTTTTATTTTATTTGTATTTTTGATCTGTTTATTTTTTTTTATTTCACTAGATTTCTTTCTATCTTCCCTTTGTTCTTTCTTTATTCTTTCTTACTATTTAAATTTGATTCTTTCTTTTTTATTTCTTAGCATTTTTTTTCCTCTTTCTTCCTTTTTTTCTATTTTTCTCTTTTCTTTGGCTGCTTTTCTTTTTTTTGTTTTGTTTTTTAATGTAATATTTTTTCAGCATTTTTCAGCACCCCTTTCTTTCTTTCTTTCTTTTCTTTTGTTCCATTCTATCTTTATTTCTTTCTTAGAATTCTCCTTATCCTTTCTTTCTTTTTTTATTTCTTCCTAGTATAATTTTTTTTAATTGTATCCTCTCTTTCTTTTTTCAATTCTCTTTTTATTTCTTAGTATTTTCTTATTATTTTTTCTTTCCCTTTCCTTCTTTCTTTTTTAGTATTCTCTTTTTTTCTATTTTTCCTTTTTTCTATTGCTTATTTTTTTTATTCTATTTAATTCTTTCAGCATTCTCTTAATCCTTTCTATCTTTATATCTTTCTTTCTTTCTTTCTCAGGATTTTCTTTATCTTTTTATTTACTTTGTTCTTTTTTTTGTTCTCTTATTCTTTCTTATACTTTTATTTTTATTTCTTAGCATTCTCTTATTATCCTTTCCTTCCTTTTTCCTTCTTTCTATTGCAGTTTTTCTTTATTTTGTTTTTTTTCCATTCTGTATTTCTTTCTCAGCATTCTCTTTATCCTTTCCTTCCTTTTGACCTTTCTTTTTTTTTCTCATCAGTATTCTATATAGTTTTTTTTTCTTTTTATCTTTATACTTTCCTTTTAATTTTTCTTCTTTCTTTCTTAGTATTGTTTTTACCTTTTCTTTCTTTTCTTTTAATTTTTTTTTCTATTTTCCTCTTTTCTTTTGCTTCTTTTCTGTCTTTAGTTTTTTTATTTTATCTTTTTTTCAGCATTCTCTTAATCCTTTTTTTATACAGCCTCTTTCTTTCTTTCCTTCTTTTATTTTTTTTTTCTTTCTTTTTTCTTTCTTTCTTTCTTTTTTTTTTCTTTCTTTCCTTCTTTTCTTTCTTTCTTTTTTCTTTCTTTCTTCCTTTCTTTCTTTCTTTCATTCTTTTTCTTTCTTCCTTCTTTTCTTTCTTTCTTTTTTTCTTTCTTTCTTCTTTCTTTCTTTTTTACTTTCTTTCTTTCTTTCGTTCTTTTTCTTTCTTCCTTCTTTTCTTTCTTTCTTTTTCCTCCTTTCTTTCTTAATTTCTTTCTTTTTATTTTTTTCTTTCTTTTTTTCTTCCTTTCTTTTTTCTTTCTTTCTTTCTTACTTTTTTTCTTTCCTTCTAACAGACGTTTCATAACGATCTAAATAATGAAACTCATCCCCCGATGCTTTATTTATTTACTTATTTACTTGTCGTGATGAATATTATCAGAGCAGCTTTATGAAGCTCCAGGATGAAGATCTTCACGAGTCTGCCCTCCTTTCACAATTCATCAGCGCCACAAAGAGACTGGGAGATGTGGAAGAAGCTGTTAGCACGCCGCCGTCCATCATTCCCGCTTCGCCGCCTCTCAAACCTACAGACATGCTAATTTCATTTCATGTTCCATTGGCTCATGGAGACGCCCGAGCTGTAGCTCATACCCAGACCCACGTGTGCTCCTCATGGTCCTCCATGGAAGAACCAAACGCATGGAGGTCTTCACTGTCCTCCTTATTTTGGATCTAAGCAGGCTTTTCTGTGGATCGTTTAAAGACGTTTAAAGAGGAACCAGGCTCTAGTGGGGTGTGCAGAATAAGGTGGAGAACCTACCAATCTTCACAGCCTGTCTAGGTTTCAAAGTATGGGATTCAAAATGCTCGGTAGCCACGATTAAAATTCTGAGAAACAGCGGAAAGGAAAAATTCCCAATAATGGATCCAACCTGCTTGGGCAGCCTAGATGTTTAAATAATTTAGGAGAAAATAAGTAAATTAAATAAAACATCAATTATAATCCTAGTTTAAATACAGACATGATCGAATAATTAAATAGTAAATATATTATAACAATTAATAAATAAAATATAAGATGAAATAATGACTAGAATAAAGAGAATATATAATATACAATAAATATGTGTTGTAATCTAAATATATTTATACGTATATAAAAATATAATATAAAATATATATATTTTAAAAATAAATGATCTACTTATGCTATATTTAAAATGTATAATTATAAGTGTATGTAAATGTTATAATTGATTTAAATTGTATTATTGACCTATTTTTACTATGACTACACCTTAATTATTTAATTATTTAATCTAGGCCACCCACGGAGGTCGGGTCACTTTTTGGGTCTTGGGTTTCTTCCTTCATTATTCAGGGAGTTTTTCCTTGCCACTGTCACCCTAGATTATAAAGCTGCCTTGAGACGACGGCGCGTTATAAAAAAGAGTATAGTGCTCCGGTACAGGTACAGTCAGACGCGTGTTGAAATCCGATGATGTTTCAGCTCATCTTTATTCATCCAGAGAGAAAATCGTACCGGGTTCGTGAGCCGGTGGCTCCACCGCGGTTTATCCCGTATGGAGGAACGACACGGGGGCTGGCCAGCGCCTTTCCATATTTAAATAGAAAACGTCGAGCGACCATGTCAGGTCACGCCGGCCGGGTTCAGAGAGCACGCTTAACGGGCCGGGTTCCACTCGAACGCCGCATAATAAGCGAGCGAGGATTTAATGTATTAAACAAATTCTGTTTGAAACGGCGCCGACACGGAGCGTGGGACGAATACCATCAAAACAGAACGGTCCTGCTCGCCTTTCCCCGTCACGGACTGCAGGCCGGAGAGGCGTACAAATAGCCGCGGCGGCGCGTTTGTATTCTGTTAGCGCCGGCGGAGCGAGCCGAGCAAAAAGCAGCTCTAAATAAGTAATGGCAGCTTGCTGGAGATGGATGTTATAAATGTTTAAGCTGAGATACCCGGCAGCAGGAAAACGAGCTCGAGTGAAAAGGCCTGCTGTTTAAGCACGGGCGAGAGGGTTTAGGACGCCGGCCAAAACGTCCGTCCTGCCACAGACACTCACCGGACATAGGTGTTACATCCGCTAATAAACACCCATTCCTGCGTTACAGTAACGTTTGTACCACGGCAGCAGGTTTTTTTGGTTTTGGATCGTCGTCTCATTTTCTCTTATTTACTCACTGTTCTGTGAGGCAGCAAACAAAAAGAAAGAAAGAAAAGAGAAGAAAAGAGAACGAAGGAAAGAAAAGAGAAGAAAAAAGAAAGAAGGAATGAAAGGAAGAAAAAAAGAAAGAAAGAATAAAAAGAAAGAAAAAAGAAGAAAGAAAGAAAAAAGAAAAAAAAAAAGAAAGAAAAGAAAGAAAGAAAGAAAAGAGAAAAAAAGAGAAAGAAGGAAAGAAAGAAAGAAAGAATAAAAAGAAAGAAAAAATAAGAAAGAAAGAAAA
>JAVSBV010029717.1:0-2500 GCA_033117975.1 Parotocinclus spilosoma | reverse complement strand
AAGTAAAGAAAGAAAGAAAGAAAGAAACAAAGAAAAGAAATAAGGAAATGAAGAAAAAAAGAAAGAAGAAAAGAAAGAAAAGAAGGAAAGAAAAAAAAGATTGAAAAGAAAGAAAGAAAGAAAGAAAGAAAGAAAGAAAGAAAGAAAGAAAAGAGAGAAAGAAAGAAGGAAAGAAAAGTAAAGAAAGAAAGAAAAGTAAAGAAATAAATAACAAATTAAAGAAGAAAGAAAAGAAAGATAAAAATAAAGAAAGGAGGAAATAAATAAATGAAGGAAAGAATTAAAGAAGAAGGTAAAATAATTAAAAAGAAAGAAGGGAGAAAATTAAGGAAATAAGAAAGAAAGAGAAGAAAATAGGGAAAGAAATAAAATAAATAAAAAAAAGTAACAAATTAAAGAAGGAGAAAAAAGAAGAAAAAACGACGACCTTTAACGACCTAATGACTTTTTCTTCTCACATAACCAGATCATTCCTAACGGGGGCGCTGTATAACCAAATGTATTGGGACACCAAACAGGGGCATTATTTTGGTCTCTGAAACGTACATCTTTGAGGAAGCTCTACCCCAGACTCTAGAACATGGAACCCATGTTGGGCAGTAAGCCCTGGTCCATCACAGCAAAGGATGGTTCCTCCTAACGATTAGTGTCTCACCTAGATCTGAACCAAGAGCTGGACTTCATGGTGCCAGTACAATGGGAGAACTGGACTTAACAGTGCCAACGAACCGATTAATGGTTTAATGGTGCCAGGGCACTGAGATCTTTACTTAACAATGCCACTGTGTGGATGGAACTGGATGCCCTGGTGCCAATGAACCAAGTCCTGGACTTGAGGATGCCAGTGAGCTGCAATTAACGATGCCAATGCGTGGATAGAGCTGTACTGGTGCCAATGAACCAAGTCCTGGACTTAATGGTACCAGTATAGCTAGATAACTGGGAACAATAAAGGAAAAAACATCATCCTTCTCACCGCCAGGTCCAAAAACTGAACTCCCACAGAGAGTGGTGCCCCGTGATATGTTCCTCATCATGTTTTCTGAAGAGCTGGAGCTCAGGAGGCTTCTCGTTTTGTACAGCTCAGAGATACCAGAGATGAGATGTTGGATAATTCATTGGGAGAACTCGGGAAGCTGGTCGTTCTGAGATGTTCTGCTGCTTGTTTATTCCACTCTAAAGATCTGCAGGGCTTTCAGAAGCTGCTCAGATACCATCACGTTCACATTAGACAACACGCCTGTCTGAATAGGGCTCAGGACTTGGACTGGGCCTTCTGATGGTGGCCTCGTAACATCACCCAGGGTCAGAGGGACATTTAGTTGCTCAGAAGTTACCCCGTTTATCTTCGTTGGTCGGGCGCCCCTTGATGCGGACCAGTGGAGTCCGTGAAGATCACTAATAATAGATCAGTGTTCTTATTAATAATAGCAGGACGATGGATGGCCAAAAGGGCCAACAACAAATCAAGTATAATCCTTATTCTACTGTTTCGTATGTCCTGTCCTTGCTCGGGTGATACCATGTGGGTCCGTGGGGGGGGTGGGGTGGGGAGGTGTTGAGAGCCACCGCAGTGCCAGTGTCACCCAAGCCCCCGTGGGTAAATTGGGGCTATAAAATAAAGACGTGTTACACTCCATTAAGCAGCTATGCGGAAGAGACGCAGCCAAACGCGCCCGGCGGTTACAGTGTCTCCACCTAAAGGGCTGGAGGAATTTAAGCCTCTGAATTATGAGCCGTCTATTAATGGACACTGGTTTAGTAATAGGCAGTAATGTGTTAGATCAGATCCCCAGGGGATGGAACTGATGTACCGCTGTATAGGGACCGACCTGCAGTCCTCATCTCTACTACATCTCTATAGTATCATAACAGTCTGTGTATGTGTGTGTACATGTGTGTGTGTGTGCGTAAGTGACATCTTTGTGTGTGGTGTGTGTGTGTTTGTGTTTGTATTTATATATGTGTGTGTGTGTGTTTGTTTGTATATACGTGTTTGTGTGTGTGTGTTTGTATGTATATACGTGTGTTTGTGTATTTGTGTGTGTGTTTGTATGTATATATGTGTGTGTGTGTGTGTGTGTGTTTGAATATATATATATATATACACGTGTGTGCGTGTGTGTGTGTGTGTGTGTTTGTATGTATATATTTGTGTTTGTTATATATGTGTGCTTGTGTGTGTGTGTTTGTATATATATATACACGTGTGTGTGTGTGTTTGTATGTTTGTATATATATATATGTGTGTGTGTGTTTGTGTGTGTTTGTATATATATATATATGTGTGTGTGTGTGTGTGTGTATGTGTGTGTTTTTTATGTACGTGTGTGTGTGTGTGTGTGTGTGTGTGTTTTGTGTATGTGTGTGTGTATGTGTGTGTATGTGTGTGTGTGTGTGTGTGTGTGTGTGTGTATGTGTGTGTGTGTGTGTGTGTGTATATGTGTGTGTTTGTGTGTGTGTGTGTGTGTGTGTATGTATGTATGTATGTATGTATGTA
>JAVSBV010029686.1:0-11713 GCA_033117975.1 Parotocinclus spilosoma | reverse complement strand
TACCTAGCCTCCCTTCAGCCGGGTTTTTGGCTCTTAATGAGACACTCCCGGTCTGTCTTCTTGGACTTTGAGCTCGCACTCGTCCTCTTGCGTTTGGAGCGCCTCGCGATCTCTTCGCGTTGGCGCTCCACGCGTATTTAGTTTATCTTTGCGCGTTGGTGCTTTGCGCCTATTGTGTATGATGCACACTCGCGCTATAATGGCGCTTATGGGCTTGTATATGCGCACTTCAGGCGCTACAGCCCCTTCCGCCTTTTCTTCTCCCTCGCGCTCCATGCGCGTCAGAGCACACGCTCGCCCTCTGGCGCTTCAGCGCCCTTTTGCCACTCAATACAGCAGCAACTCGGTTTCTGTGTCAAAAGGACGCGGTCCGGTTTTCTCACGCTCTATTGAGTCGGACTCTGGTCGTGGCTGGCTCGAGGTGTGGCCCGACTAGAGTAACCACCGGGTAGAGACGCACCATATAAGACGTAACCCGGTTTTGGTTTTTTAGCTTTGCATGCACTTTTGAGTTCATTTTCGCCCTCTGGCGTTCGGATCACCTCCGTGCCTCAAGCGCTAAGTGACGTCTTGCAAGCTGTGCTTTATACAGCTCTGCCCTGACTGACGCTTTGTCGTCCTCTCACGACAAGTTCGCGTGTTGCTCCCATATGGTGAGCAACCTTGGCTTGCCAACTTTATACTTTCGGTTTTGTTTCGTTAGGAGTCTCTAAACTCCGCCCTTATACCCCCTTTTGGTTGTTTCTCATTATTTCCCCATTCTTGTTATACGGCGTGGGATATACTTATACCGCATATTTGGGTCCATAAATAAAAACACCTACTTCTATCATAACAGTATGGGGCTCATTTTCAATTCCTTTTCAGACTGAAAATGTCCTTTTCAGACATTTCAATAATTTTCTCACAAAATTGTTTACCAATGGATATTCTTTGCCCAGCTTTGCTTCTCAAGGACTTTTGTGTACCTTGTTTTTGTGCCAAATCATTGTTATACTGACTTGTCGACATTATTTGTTTGGAATCACATCATAAATTGAGTTTTTATGTCACACATAATTACTAGCCCTGAACTGCCCTGTCACATTTTTTTGGAATATGTTGCAGGGCCAAATGGATGAATTTTCAGAATGCCGGATTTTTATTTTTAATAACAAATAAAATTAAGTTAATCAAATGGAACATTAAATATCCCAGGTTCATAATGTCTGCAATAATATATAAGTAAAAGTACATGTAAGGAGCACTGTCTTTTTTTAGATTTAAATTATATTTGTTTTTTTCTCTCACCGCTGTGTTTTGTTCATTTGTTGTAATAAGACCAGACTAAACTACTAAACATGAACAGCTGAACTACTGATTAACTTAAATCTCTTTTTGTTGAATATTTCTTCCAACACTTGAACCATTCTCTGTTACATTTGTGTGTAGCCTACAAAACACCTTTATATAGTAAAACACATTTATCTATTACAACCCCAATTCCAATGAAGTCGGGACGTAAAACAGAAATGAAAACAGAATACGATGATTTGCAAATAATTTTAAACAAATATTAAATAAAATACACTACAAATACAATATATTTAATGTTTAAACGGATAAACTTTATTGTCTTTTGCAAAAATTAAATCATTTTGAATTCGATGCCTGCAACACGTTCCCAAAAAGTTGGGACAGGGGCATGTTTACCACTGTTACACCTCACCTTTCCTTTTACCAACACTCATTAAGGATTTGGGAACCGAGGACACTTGTTATTTGTAGGTGGAATTCTTTACCATTTTTGCTTTTTGTGCTTCATAATGTGCCATATATTTTCAGGAATGCCAGTCTAGTACCTGCACTCTTTTACTTTGAAGCCACGTTGTTGCAACACGTGGAGAATGTGGCTTGGCATTGCCTTGCTGAAATAAGCAGGGACATCCCTGAAAAAGATGTTGCTTGGATGGCAGCATATGTTGCTCTTAAACCTGTACCTTTTAGCATTAATAGTGCCTTCACAGATGTACAAGTTGCCCATGCCATGGGAACTAAAATATCCTCATACCATGGATTATCATGGATATTTTCAAAAACAATTTAAAATGTGGACTCATCAGACCACAGGACATATTTCCACTTTGCGTCAGTCCATCTCAAATGAGTTTGGGCCTAGAAAAGACGGCGGCGTTTCGGGGTGTTGTTGATTTATGGCTTTTGCTTTGTTTTTAACTTTCACTTGTAGATGAAGCGAAAAACTGTGTCTACTGACAATGATATCCTTAAGTGTTCCTGAGACCATGTGGTTAATATCTGTTACATAATGATGTCAGTTTATAATACAGTACAGTGATGTCAGTATACTGTACAGTATAATACAGCTGGAAGGATCTAAGGTCAAGGGCAATCAATGTCCGGCCTTGCCACTTACTTGCAGAGATTTCTCCAAATTCTCTGAATATTTTAATTATATTAAGGCCTGTAGATGACCTTGAACCCTGGAGTTTTTTGGTTTCCAATTTCTCCCTGCCAATTTTGCATTAAAGCCTGTCTCTGGAACTCTTCGTGTGCCTTCGCCATTTTTTCTACATAGCCTGAGTTCGTTAGGGAAGATCCCTGTTCTCCTTAATCTCACTAGGCTCTGTTAAGCTTTATGTTTCAAATAAATACAATAATATTATTATATATATATTATACAATGTAATAAAATATTTTAGAAAATGTATAAAGTCAAGTAAATTGTTCCTAACAGTACCCCCCCCACCCCCAGGGACCGCTCCTGAGGGACCCAGGCCGGCGGACCGGTTGTCATGCAATTCCCGTATCAGGGTGGGGTCCAGAATGTGGCGGGCGGGAACCCACGAGCGTTCCTCTGGGCCGTAGCCCTCCCAGTCCACCAAATACTGAGTGCTCCCCTGGACCTGCCTGCTGTCCAGCAGGCGGCGGACGGTGTAGGCTGGTGCCCCCTGGATAATTCGTGGTCCCGGAGGTGGAGTGGGGTTGCCACAGGCGAAGGGGCGCAGTCGCGAAACATGGAAGGTGGGGTGTACCCTCATGCTGGCAGGAAGGTCCAGTCTATACGACACCGGGTTGATTCGCCTGACCACCTTGAAAGGGCCCACAAACTTGGGTGCCAGTTTGTGAGGGGTGCCCCTGACGGGGAGGTCCTTGGTGGAAAGGAGAACCCGCTGACCCGGGCGGAAGGTGGGGGCGGCTCGTCGCCTGCGATCAGCCTGTTGTTTGGCTACCCGCTGGGCAGCTTTGAGGAGTTGTGTGGCCCTTTGCCAGGCCGTGCGGCAACGGCGCACGTGTTGTGACACCGAGGGGACCTCAATGTCAGGCTCCTGTTCGGGGAATAGGGGGGGAGGGTAGCCGAACTGGGCCTCAAAGGGGGATTTGCCGTGGGCCGAATGTTGCAGGGTGTTGTGAGCGAATTCCGCCCACAGCAATTTATCTGCCCAAGAGGCGGGGCTGCCGACCATCAGGCACCTTAGCATTTGGCCAAGGTCCTGAATGACCCGTTCGGATTGGCCGTTGGCCGAGGTGAGGCTGGCTGTAGCGACGGCGGAGCAAACAGGAAGCCGCGGTGAGTCTCCTAACAGGATCCACTTTGTATTTTTACAAAGTTTGCTGCCTTAGTTTTTTATAAACCTGTTTTTCAAATGTTTATATGGTATAATAAAGTAATATTTTCCGGACAATCATTTTCCCATATGTCAAACAGTCTGACAGTCTGAATTCTATTCTATTCTATTCTATTCTATTCTATTCTATTCTATGTTTTTCTAAGAGAGAAGTGGTTTCTTTGCTGACCTTTTTAAAACCAAGCCATCCTTCACTGTGCGTTCAGTTACACTCACACTTCAGTTGCCTTTTGCCATTCCTGAAAAAGCTCTGGACTGGTGTTGACCTGATCTCATAGCTGCATCCCCTTTAGGAGAAAGTCCTGATGCTTCCTTGACTTTCTTAATTGCCCTGAAGTGTTCTACACTGCAATTAAACCACTCTCCATTTTCCAATTCTGGCCATGACTGTAAAGTGTTCTTTTTCTAGACATAGCACTTTCCCCTTCCCCAAAATGTCCGTATCCATTCTTTAAAAACATTTCCAGTAGCATTCTGGAATTTCCATGTACAATGTAATGGGCAGCGATGTTCTGTCTATACAGCAGTGATTTTCTTATTGCAACCAACACAGAGTTCACAACACAGAGTTCTCCTGAACCATGTTGGACACTTATTGTTACTGTGGATTGGTTATAAAACCAATTGGTTTGTAAAATCTTTTAGAGCCTGATGACCATCAACAACACTAAGGGACCTTAGTCCAAATTTTCCTATACACTTACGACTGCTTTGCATATGATATGATCACAGATTTACACAGTGCATTGGATGCATATTGGAAGAACTGAGCTGGATTGTGTTGGCTGTGTGGCCACAGCCAACATAATCCAGAGAGCCCAGCAGCATCTCTTTCTCCTGAGAACTTTGAAGCGCAACAAATTCCCTATAGAGCTGCTGAAATTCCTAGCACTGCACAACAGAGTGTGTCCTCACATATGACTGTACAGACCTGTAGCATGGCTGCAGACATAAAGGAACTGCTGCTGGCTACTTGTGACACCTCAGATATTCCACATGAACCAGCACACCCATATCATTCCCTATTCTCCACTCTCCCCTCAGACATGCTTGTATTTTATGTGCAAGGGAAATCTATCTATCAATCTATCTATCTATCTATTTAGCTAGCTAGCAATTCTTCAGCCTTCAGAAATCCCCTTTATCTGTGCTATAGACTTTCACAAATGTGTTCCTCAAACACTGAAGATTTTGATGAACCTCCGGTGACACCAGATACTAAAAGCAATGTTTCACATACTTTTGTTGGTCAAATGTATGCAAAATTATATATTTTTTTAAATAGATGATGATGCTTTATGTCCTATATATGCAAAAATATTGAACATTTTTAAGTGATCACAAACTTCCAAGCACCACTGTAGGTTTTTCCACAATGAGGTGTACAGACTTTACAATATATTTCCCATTAGCTAGTTAGGGAGAAAGCATGACAAGTGAACACAGTGCCAGTTTTTACCCTAATTATTAACCCCTGAAAGTGAAGGAAAATGATATGCAAAGCAATGGATAATAAAGAAGGGGGATACTGACACAGAAGAAGGTATATGGAAAGAAGTAAAAAAGTAATAAAGTCAATGGAAGAGTTAAATTAAATAGGGTACAGGAACAGCTAAGAAGAGAAGGCAAGAGAGGATAAAAGGAAGTGAATTCAGAGAGAGGAAAATAAGAAGATGGATGAGAAAATTAAAATATAAAGGAAGAAGACAAAAAAAGACTGCAATTCAAAAGATTCACCATTCAGCATTACAATGATAGAGTACATTAGTGCTGCCCTGATTTTACCTTTAGAATCATCAAGTCCTTTGTGGAGTTTGGTATTTCGCGTCAGATGCAACTATTCGCAATTCACAGTCACATGGTATTCTAGTCATTTCCATCAAGAAATATTAGAACATGAATTATTGTCACTGTGCTCCATGTCTATGTAACAGTCTTGCACGGAACTCTACGAAGTACTAATGGAAGACGAAGCTGTAGCAAGTGACACTGATCAGGATGGGCATTAAATACAAGTAGAAGTAGCATCAGACATGAGCACCAATATTAATTAGTGCTGGCATGCCGGGGCTTGCCGTCCTAACCCCAGTACGTTTAGTTTGCCATGTGTTGTAAGGAAACTGGAGTACACAAATGTAACCCTCGCAGACACAGGGACTTCAGATGAACTAGCGATCTGTGAAGTTATGAGGTGATTAGGCTGACCACTTGTGCCGCCATGCTGCCTTACTTGACAAAATAATAAAGCAACAAAATATTCACTCACATGTGTATTAGTATTGCTATTGTGCTTGTTGTATATAGACGCTGTCTCCATTAATTGTTATGCCAGTTTGATGTGTCCCAAATTCCCCTTAAAAAATCCAAGATGTCTGCATTCAAGATAGCTGCTATTCTGCCTTCACTAGCGTTAAGAAGTTTTACAGATAGCGAACATGCTGCTCCAATAACCACTCAGGAAGCCTCTTGCTGTTTTGGACATTTACTGAAGTCAGTGAATATCTTTTTTGTAAAATGTTTGTATAACAAGAATACAGTGGACATTACTGTTTTGTTTTTCTCATATACAAATTATACATATAGCTGCTCAAAAAACCTAAAATGTTGCTTTCAGATATAAAAACAATTTTGTAGCTAAAAGGTGTAAGCAATAACTTACACAGCCGCCATGTTGGTGACATGGCATAACGAGTTTTCCACCTCCTCCACAATTTTTAATCAATGTCTTCTTAACCATTTTGAATTGATGTGGGTGTTTCCTTACTTTTGAGACGCCCTGTATAGTATTGTAATGTTAGCAATATTTGACATTCTGTCAACTGTCCTGAAACCACAGGTTATATATAACCAACTGTGAAATAATATATTTTAAAAACATAACTATAAATAATCTGTAGTCAGATTATCTGAAATTCAAATATGAAATTCAAATAAACACAAATATGCTCATTCACAAAAAACATAAACAAATAATGCAACAAGAAGGCTCACAGATATGTAACACTGACTATTTTTTCTTAATGAATAAATGATTGCTATAATAGTTTATGTGTAAATGTTTTAGATCATATACAGCATACATTGAAATATAAAACAATATGGTTCACAAAGTTTCAAACGCTACAGTATATAATACAAGTATTGAACAAGGCAGATATTATAGCATTAATGTAGTCAAACCTTGATGTGGTAGTCATAAGTTCCTCACTTCCAGCAGAGTGTTGTATGTCTCATAATCTTCAAATATTGTGAAGATAAAAAATAAAAACTTAGAAGTGTAAAACTAATAGAATTTGAAAAGTGAGGTTATTATAGATATTGATTCTTGAAAGGCACACTACTTATCCGTTATGCATCTAAGCCTGAACATCCTTCCTTTGTGGCTCTCCTCAAAAAATGAGAACCTTAGTCTTTGTTTAACTGAAGAAAATGTTATACATACATAATATATATATATGAGCACAAATAAAAATACCTGTTCAGCATTGCTGCCTGACGTACCTCCGACGGTGCCATTTGGCTGGCTGCGGGGTCGTCGGCTGGGAGCCACCCTTTACAGATGTTTCGCTCCTTTAATCTTGGGACATCTCAGGGTGGTGAAGCAGCGAAGGGGACGTCTCCCTAAGGCTCCCTGCAGCCTAGCCTAGGATCCTTCTTTTGCCCATGCCATGTCCTTCCTTCGGAGCCAAAGCCAGAAGCTCCCTTGCTCAGCCTCAAGAGCTAGGTCTCGCATTGCTCTCTTCTTCTTGTGACCTGTGAATCCAAGCATTTTTAGGAGCCATTGTGTGGACGTTCCAATGAAACCCCTGCATCCAACTTCCACAGGGAATGTGAGAGCCCTCCAACCAGCTTGAGAACATGCAGCAGCCAAATCTGCCTCTCTCTCTTTCTTTCATAGGTGGCCTCCATCTCCTTTTCCCATGGGATGGTCAGTTCTACCAAGATGACTACTTTGGCAGGTGTTGACCAAAGCACTATGTCAGGGCAGAGAGGTGAGCTGGTGATTTCGGTTGGGAATTTAAACTGGCAATCTAGATCAGATGCCATCTGCCACTCTCCCCCATGGCCAAGAGGGTGGACCTTGTGCTAATGTGATGCTGCGCCTCACCCTCCTGCCTGACAATTCTGGAACCATCCCTTGGTTGATGGGACGCTAGCACTGTTTGCTTCCACCCTCCGTGTTTTCAGCAGATCGGCCAGCTTGCACAGGACTTTGTCATGCCTCCATCTATACCTGCCCTGTGCCAAAGCTGCCTTGCAACTGGAGAAGATGTGCTTGAGGCTTGGGTTTGGGGAGCTGCAGAGGTGGCAGGGTTCTTCTGAGCCGAATCAAGTGTGCAGGTTGTGGGGGCTAGGGAGTGTGTCGTAGGTGGCTCTGATGAGGAAACTCAGCCTTGCCTGGGGTACACTCCACATATCTGCCCAGGTAATTTTATTATTTATGCAGTCAAATAGACTAGGCAAGGATATGCATCTTAATAAGATCAGTACGTGGAATCATATTCAAGTTAAGCAGCAAAAGCTCCAAAAATTGTTCCTTAGGGGACTTGCAATGCAATAGTCATGACTGCTTATATAATGTATGAACAAAGCCTCCCAGTTTTGAAGTTGATCAATCAGAATTTCATGAACAACTATATCAAAAGCCAACTGTCTCTACTGTAAGGACCAAAACAGAGAATTTCCCCATGATGAAGAGCACAGACTGAAGCATTTAGCAATGAAATTGCATCTAAACTTGTAAACTTGCATTTGTTGAAAGATAACAAATATTAAAGTTCATTTTTGACTTTTCTTCATTAGAGTTCATATGTAGACACAGCTTTTTGTTAGTCTTTTTTGTGAGCCGTCCAATGTAATGATGACATTCAGCTGAGTGGAAAGTATGCTATGTGACCCCCAGATCTCACACACCTTCTCTAGCCAGTTTGTGGATTTATCAGAGGTGACAATAGACATCTGGGCAACCTTTATCGATTTTCAGTATCATTTTAAATTAATCGGATCAGACCTAATCAACACAGCAAAGATGTGCCCTCTCTGTTAGTACTTCTCTTTTTCAAAATGCACTGAATTTCAATGGGATTCTACAACAATTGTCTCATAGTAAAAAAGTCAATAATATATTAATTTACAAATAAATACATAATTTTGGCAATTGTATGCTTATAATTTCAGATTAACTATGAAAAAATATGGTGAGCCAGAACTAACATTACAACAACCCCTCACATTAAATATTTGATTAAATTAAACTTCTCAAAATGTGGCACCTATTCTTGAACAAACTAATAAACTACCTAGCCTGCAATATATTATAGAAAGCTAGTCTGTGAGTGTGCTGGGTACTTAAACCAAAAATTGACTCTGGCTGCAGTATCTGTGGATCTGAAATGTTCTTCATGTCTGTGTGGGATTTCTTTAGGTATTCTAGTTTCCTCCTACCTCCCGAATATTTCTATGGTCCTAAGTTTCAGTGGTGCCCATCCGAATTGTTACCAAAACATAATCCATATTTAATTTATACTGAAGGAGATTAACATTTACCACCATAAGTACAACACGTTATCTATTTTTGACAATTATACACAATATATACAATTCTAAGTAACATGGCAAACTTCTACTAAATGTGCTGGCTTCAGTATTAAGTTTGTTTAGAGTTGACAGGTCATCAATTTGCATAAAGTGTATTTTACCCCACTTGGGGCAATGTTCACCCATGTTTAAGTGCTACTTCAAAGTTTGTTGTACTGTTCTGTGTTCTGAAATGAGAATAATTATAAATAATGTACCTTTAAAAGGAAAGTAATCTAATGATACTTGAAGTTATGTGAGACAATTCTATTATTATTTTTTTTTTTTTCTAATTAAAACAATATTGAAATCTAGATCAAGGACAATAATAGTTTTTTTTTTTTGAACACCAGAACTTTGCTTAATGTTGTATCATTTTGCCACTTCAACATGTAATTTGCCCTGACATGGTGCAGTGGCAGAGCAAACTAGGGATTTTAATCCTGATTTGGTACAAAGGCAGAATCCATTAAAAGTTGAGTCTTTGGTGAGCAAAGATGCCCAATTCTTTTTTTAGAAAGATTTTCAATGATTTGCATATTTCACCTGCATATTTAACCTTCTACAGTTCATAATATCATATCATAATATCATATCATA
Organism: Parotocinclus spilosoma; assembly: GCA_033117975.1. Taxonomy (NCBI): domain Eukaryota; kingdom Metazoa; phylum Chordata; class Actinopteri; order Siluriformes; family Loricariidae; genus Parotocinclus; species Parotocinclus spilosoma. The sequence goes on along the minus strand of JAVSBV010029686.1, from coordinate 1,910 downwards.
ATATCAATTCAAGGAATCAGGTGAATTTCAGTGGGTAAGGCCAAGGCTGTAGGCCTAAACTGAAGATTCATGATTTTTGATCCCTCACACAACACTTTGTCAATAATTGCTGATACAAGCACATGGGAAAGGGATTACTTTAGTCAAGCAGTACAGGAACACTTTATTTACATATAGTCATGTTGAGGACTTTTTATTGTCATGTTTGAGGAATTATTAAGTATTACCCTACCATTACCCATTCAATACCCAATAAAGATAAAGCATTTTATAAAGAAATTTTATTATTAAAACTTAAGTTTATTAATAAGAGAAAACAAAATTGACAAAAATGGACATAAGTATTCAGACCTCTACTATAATCAGAGCTCTAGATGCCTCCCATTTCTCTGGCATCTGACACCAGAGGTCGCAGAGCAAACAATATATATATCAAAGCAAAAACCAAACCAAGAGTGGAAAAAAAAACTGCTATGGAGCTCAGAGACAGGATTGGGTTGGTGCACAGATCTGGAGCTAAGGGTCAGATTATTTATGTTCACGCTAAATTGTAGGTTTTCATTTTTAATGACTTGTATGAAAATGTATAAAATTTTGACTTTATGTGTACTGAATGAAACATGATGGGGGGGCTGCTTGTATTTTTTAGCACAAGTTTGCAATATAGCAAAATGCGGAATAAAATGGGTTTGAGGTCTTTCAGAATGCATGGCATGCCTGTAAATCTGTGGGACTGCCAAGTCATATTAATTTATATTCACAATGAAGTATTGTCTCAAAGCAGCTTACAGGATTAGATTATGCTCTATGGCCAACCCCAAATTAAGCAAGCCTAGGGTGACAAAAAAAAGAAAGAAAAAAAAAAAAAAACTAAACCTTGGGAGGACTAAGACTCAGAATGGGACCCATCCTCCTTGGGGGGCTTAGATGTTAATTGTACTAATTGTAGATTGTAGTAATGGTAAAACTTAGTCAAAATAACATAAATAAAATTTTAAATAGAACCGAGTAACACATATACATATTAGTTATACATACATATTTTTATGTGCATATACATGCAGAGTCATTTTAGGATCTTGAGTCCTCAGCGGAAATGTCCTTGGAGGTGCATTGTCCCTTGACAACCAAAGGATGGAAAGAGTTAGTGTCCACTTGTGGTAAAGCTTTTACTTCTACTGTGACCAGTAGAACGAGCTAAAAGAAGTCCTGCACTTTGCGAATGAAGTTGCCGAGCTGGATTGTAAGACTCAAATAGTTCACTCAGATCATGTGGGGCCATTCTGTGCACAGCTTTATATATTACAAGAAGCATTTTGTATTCACTTTGGAATTTAACTGGTAACAATTGCAGAGACACCAAAACATGTCCAATATGATGACATTTTCTAGTTCTAGTTAGTGCTCGATCTGCTAGCTAGTTGAAAATTATTTATAGATTTACTGGAGCATTCAACAATTAAAGCATTGCAATAATCCAACCTTGAGGCGTAACTGAAAGAAAGCAATTTGTGATGTTGCTAATATTCACATCAAGGGAGAGATCTGAATCAAAAGTAACAAATAATTTGTGTAGATTATTTACATAAACATACTGGTACCGATTGGTCAGATAGAATTAAACCAAGAAAGTTCCAGTCCTTTAACCTTCATGATGTGTCTTACAGCAGTGATGCAGCTTTCCACTTTGTCCTTGAATTACACATCCTGACCATTCTTTGTGAATTTCATATAGTAGATCTATTTTGTGGCCCTATAAGCAAAACCTTGGTTCTTATGAAATATATATCACTGCCAGACATTGACCAATTTAATCTATTATGATTATAAAAATAACATATCCTTTATATTTATCCCATAAGAACCAAGGTTTTGCTTATAAGGCTGTAAAACAGAGTAGAATCTGAGAT
>JAVSBV010029675.1:0-11714 GCA_033117975.1 Parotocinclus spilosoma | reverse complement strand
ACATATATATATATATATATATATATATATATATATATATATATATATACACACACAAAGATTACCTTTGTGTGTATATACCTTTCTAGGAAACCTTTCTGGAGTAAAATAACAAAGGGGGATACATTTACCAAAACCGGGGCTTGTGAGGCAAAGGCTGAATGATGAATATGAAGCTGAATCTATCTTCAATTCCTCAGGATTTGCAGATGAAGATACCATCTACCAATTAAACACACAATTTAAGGAAATCATTTTAAAGACATATACGCAGTACTGTGCATTATTAGCATTCTATAGTTTTCAGTTTGTATTATGTTTGTTTCTTATTCAGTGGTCACAATACTTTCTAGTTCTCCAATTACAGACACTGGTCCATCTGTGTCCCTATGGTCCACCATAAAGTCCACTTTACTCGGCTTTCTAATGATCAGGATCAGCACAGATCAGGTACTATTTGGGTGGTGGATCAATCTCAGCACTGCAGTGACATTGAGGTGGTGGTTGTGCTGTATATTGCAATGATATGAATGGATCATACACAGCAGTGCTGATGGAGTTTTAAACCATCTAACTGATGATGACTAACACAAACTGTTCTACAACATATGGGTTACAGCACCTGAGTTGACATTTGCAGGGTGTGGCAATATGGTGAGACTCTAATAACAGTGAGAGGACTGTTTTAAAACTCAAACAGCACTTCAATGTCTTATCCACTCACATCGGGCAACCTGTTATTTTAATCAAAAGTCAATTTGTAATGATCAAAATTACATTTACAACATTAAGCAAATAATATCATCCAAAGCATGTTATATTTTGCTTGCTTAAAAATCCAGTGATGGAAGCTAAGCAGTTCCAGGATTTGAACCTTCAACATTCTGGTCATTAGTTCAGCATTTACCCACTGCACAATCACAAATCATCTGAACAAATACATCAGTTTAGAGGGTCTATAAAATCATAACATTATAGTACTGATATTTATTAATCTATTTACCCATACTAAGTTGTTTTATATTTTTAGTTACACCCACATACACAAAGAAACTTCCAACAACCTGCTTTGCATCTGCTTTTTCTTTTGATCTTACTTTCCTCCTGTCTATTGGAAGTGACCACAGGCCTAGTTGGACTTTATGAATGACATGTGCATTGCCATGGCAACAGCCCAGGATCAGGATTACGCTAAAGGCGCAAAGGATTCTGCTCAAATCATACACAGGCCCATGACCCAGAAATCACAGCACTGACCTTCATTGGCTCTTATCCTTAAAAGACCTGTGAAGACTGGCCGTGTAAGATTAGACAGGGTCTATCCCATGGCACACAGCATATGGTGCAGGATCAAGCCAACTGCCTCCAGTCAGCAATGGCTAGCCAAGTAACCCGTTAATAATCTTAACACCCCACAGCATGACCTTGCTACCCTCGGAGGTGAGCACGGAAACACTGCTGCCTGTCTCAGAACCCAGGAAGACAAGTGTGGCCTTGATGCAAAGACTGACTCTAAACCCAAACCTCATCAGATATCAAAGCACTTCATCAAAGAAGGCAAACAGCAGGCTCCTCAGAGCCATAGAGCTAGGCAAGCATGTACCTGTGCCAGTAAAACATGCACTGCAAAAACTGTTGAGAAATATGAGGTGGCACCGCGCAGGAATCCATTTTAAAAAACAAAGTAACACTAATAAACACATAGCCTTGGTTCAACATATGACATTTAATCAAAGCCTAGTGAGTAGATGGTTCAAAATATTTGGTCAAATCCAAATAACCATGCACATGTGCAACTCATTATTCCTAGTTTGCTCTGTGTCATCCTTGCCCATCTGGAGGCACTTACCATGTGTACAGATCAAAGAAGGGGATGTATACTGTTGTATTATGGTAGAGAGCGCATTGGAGAGACATCTGCCAGTCACATAACAACTAGCTTATTTAACTTCATAAATCACTCTACCCTACAGCCAGGTTTGGTCCTTCGTAGCCACATTTGCCTTGTGACTGCTGAAGTAATGGTGTAAAAGCAAACAAGCAGAAGTCCAAATACAGTGCTCCAGCTGTTTCTGCTAGTGTTTATACTTTGAGCTAAGATGAGTGGTGCTGTACAATCACATTGTTTGTTATATAATTCTTATCAAACACACCTAATAGTGTATAATACAGTATATCCAATTATTTAAGCATGAATAACAGCTACACAATTATTATGGAATAGACTGAACAACATTTTGGATGTAGGTGACATCAATGGTCAGCAACCCAAAATTGCATCAAAGAATTCAGCAGTTTGGCCCAAATTCATTGGTGCCTTTCTTGGCATTTTGCTTGTTGTTCCGGGTAGTACCACAGATTTCAGCATTTGCAGCTGTGTGACCATGTCATTTTGGAATACAGGAACAGGTTTGTTATGTTTCACAGTAAGACAGTGAACAGAATGCAAAACTTGTCTATCCATTATGGTTTAAATTTCCTGTCACCTCAACCAAAATTTTTATAAACTTCCAGAACATCACTGGACCACCTCCGGCTTGAATCACACCTTGCACTTAAAATATTGTATTAAGCAGATATATGATGTTCCTTCAGTTTATTTCAATTGCATTTCATAGCAAGTAGATTAAGAAACATTAAGTTTTATTTAAAGTCTTTATTCTCTATACTTAATGTACAGTGTCCTTGGGAGACTAACAAGACACTTGTTAGGTAAGATTTATAATTAAGTTTATACCGTAAATAAAACCTGCTTTTAGTCTGGGACACACTGATTTAATACTTAATAACTGTAACAGGTAAATGAATAGGAAGCTCAAATTCCAGAGGGACATTAGATACCTTATTCACTTTGGAATTCACTTATAGATAGAGAGAAAATTGATTTTAGTCTGGCCTAATGTGATTTATCACTTAAATCTGTGACATTCTCTGGCTCAAAGTAAATAGTCTGTAATATCCCTCTGAAATGTCAGCGTCCTATTGATTAAATAGTGAGAATTACTTCTCAGTGTGCTGTCTTGTCATTTACTTTGTCACTATCACTTGTCAGTTTTTAAGGCTAGACTAAATCAATGTTGAAACTTAATAACAATGAACATTTCTATTTAATAAGCATATTTCTAGTCAAACAAAGAAACATGTGTACAATATGGACAATGAATATGTACAATACATATAAAAAGTTAAAATGACTACCATGCGATCATTAACTATCATATACTATACTGCTCACAAAAATGTGAAGATATTTCATTTTTAAGTGTCCCCTCGTTTTTGTGAGCAGTATATTATATAGACATAACTACTACTGTAATATTGGAACGACTTGTAATTAAATACAATTGAAATGAACCGAAGGGACATCATGCATCTGCTAAATTAATACTTTATTTATCAGTCACATTTTACAGACACAGTGGCATGGCAAACATAGCACATCTTATTTTCTTAGTCACAGTTGTTTTAGTCTGCCAGTCCAAATGGAATATGCGCAGCACATACATATTCGTGAACTCGAATATTATTAATTAATAATGAGTAGCCAAACAAATCGGGAGCTGCGACAGGGTTTTTGATTATTCCGATGAACGCCCAGCATCATACAGGCAAAAACCAGACAGCCCCGGTTCCAGTTCTGAACAGTCTGTGTATTTTCGTATAATTATTGTATAATCGGGCAACTTTGTGAGCAGAAGGGAGCGATGGCTTCTTGTATGCCACTCTGGTCATATGTTCATGATATGCAGTTCCCTGCGCAGTGTTCTTTCAGAAATTGGTTGTAAAAGACCTGCGTTGACTTCTAGAAGCAATGCTTGCCTCGAAGCGAAGCGATTTTTATTCACAAGCTGTGAAAAACGCCGGCGATCGTTGTATGACAGTTTCGTCTTTCGGCCACAATTATGACGAAAAGTCCATGTAGACTGGGCTTTTTGCCACTGCTGGTACACCCGTATGACCGTACGCTTTGATACACCTGCAAACTCAGCTACCTCATTCACACTATGGCCTTTTGTACGCCCGAATGCAATCACTCCCTTTTGCCAATCGTTCACATCTGCCTTGCGACCCATTTTTCAAACATCGAACAAGACGCTTGGTTTTATTCGAAATGGCGTTGCTGTTAACTGTCGCTATCCGATTCTGCACGATTTGTGTCGAGCATGCGCGCACATGCGTAGTGCGATCGGACAAGGGACGCTGGTCAGATAGCCATGGTGGCGTTACACGATCAGTACTGCGCATGTGTCAACGTACACGCTCATGGCTCCGTGGCGCTTGCGTAACTTTCGTTTACGGTGGTAAACACGAAGTATGACGCGAATGTGCTTGTTTTTTTTTTGTTTGTGTGTTTGTTTTTATGAAAATGTAGCCGTCTTAGCTGTGAATATGAACTGTGCAGTTTGTATTATGTCAGTTTCATAGTACTTTGTCAGTGTCTATGCTGAGATTGATCCACCTCCCAAATCTGGGTGGTCCTGTAGGGTTATCCTGTGTTATTTGATCTGTCATTGTCAAAGTAGATGCAAAGAAATGAGATGAGGTGGGGTGCGGGAGAGCTGAGGGCCTTGCCAGTGGCATAGGGTGGAAAGCAGCAACTACCCTAGATAAAGCGCCAGTCCATTGTAGGGCACATACGCACACTCACACACTAGGGACACTTTAAAGGCACAAGTTAACCTAACCGGAGTACCTGGAGTATAACCATGTGAACATGGAGAAGACCCAGACCACTCCACTTGGGAATTGAACCAATGACCTTCTTGCTAAGAGGCGACAGTACTACTCACCAAGTCACTGTTCCAGCCCAGTGTCATTCAGCCTGTAATCTAAAATGTGTTGTCCATTGTCCCTTATTACAACTATTCACCATGCATGGAGGTTTGCCGTGCTGTCACAGAGCTGTGGGACAACAAACTACTGCACTACTGTCCCACCCTGCTTTCAGTTTGAACTTAAATGAAAGGACAGTTACAGCAAATCTAACAAACTGTTAGCTATTTAGATTATTTTTTTTTACCAGAACTATTCTTTAAAGTCTGTTTTAATTACATTCAAATAAATTATTTTCCAATTTAATAATCTGATTACAGTACAATTATATGATTTATTAATAATGTTAATTATTCTAACCATAAAACTGTATGCAACCAAAAAACAGACACTTAAGACATAAGTACTTATTTACATTTCACATTAGTACAAGAACACCATGAATTCTACTATAAATTATACTGTGCCCTCATTCCAAGTGTCATTGCGTTAATGTTGATTTATAATACTTTTCATTACTTTCTATAATGCCCTTATTTAGCCAACAAAAAAGTAAGAAAAAAAGTAACACATGCATATTTAGTTTATATTATGTATATCATATTTTGTTTGAAGCTAGTTGCTGCTATTTGAATTACAATTTAGTCTAGCTGTCTGCTTCCCTTAGTTATTTTGCTGAACATTGAACTTGAACATCTAAGACGAGTTACAACCCCAATTCAAATTAAGCTGGGACATTGTGTTGAAAAATCAATTAAAAAAAACAGATGAACAATAAAAGCAAATCCTTTTCAACCCATATTTAATTGCAATGACAAGATATTTAACGTTCAAACAGATCAACTTTATTGTTTTTTTGCAAATATTCACTCATGTGGAATTTGAGGCCTGCAACACTTTCCAAAAGAGTTGGAACAGGGGCAACAAAAGACTGGAAAAGTTGAGGAATGCTCAAAAACACCTGTTTAGAACATTTTACTGATGAGTGTCATGATTGGGTATAAAGGGAGCATCCCCAAAAGGCTCAGTCGTTCACAAGCAAGGATGGGGTGGAGTTCATCACTTTAGGGATTTAGGGGTTGAAAATGTAGGAATTTCATCATCTACAGTCCTAAATATCAAAAAAGATTCAAATAATCTGGAGAAATCTCTGCAAGTAAGTGGCAAGTCTGAAAACCAACTTTAAATGCCTTTGACCTTTGATCCCTCAGGTGGCACTGCATTATAAACATCATTCTGTAACAGATATTACCACATAAGCTTAGCAACACTTCAGAAAACCATTGTCAGTGAAAACAGTTAATCGCTCCATCTGCAAGTGCTTCTCTGAGCCCGAACTCATCTGAGGTGGACTGACGCAAAGTGGAAAAGTGTCCTGTGGTATAATTGTTTCAAATTTCAAATTTCAAATTGTTTTTGGAAATCATGCACATTGTATCCTCTCAATGAGCAAAATGACTGTCTGGATTGTTATCAGCTCAAAGTTCAAAAGCCAGCATCTATGATGATATGGGTGTGATAGTGCCAATGGCATGGGTAACTTGCAAATCTGTGTAGGTACCACATTCACACTGCAGCAGAACAATGACTTAACACACACCTCAAAACCCCAACTGTCATGGAATTTCCTCTACAGTCACCAGACCTAAACCCTTTCAGCATTAATGTAAAGATAATGAAAACCAATCATTCAGTGACATCACAAGATGCTCTTTAGAACATTGTGAAATCATGCTGGGATAAACTGGTTCACCAGATCTTGCACACACCTATGGCATTTATGCTAGCAATAGTGCATGCACTCATTAAAGCAGTAAAAGGGGGATCAAAACAAATACGAATAAATTCTGAAACTGAAATTCTGTATTGTTTTCAAACTTAATTTGAAATATCCCCTCACTGTAGTGAACATACAGAAATACAGGACTGTACTTAGGCATTGTACATTTTTCAGTTTATGTTCTGCTTATTATTTATTTAAGATTGAGTTGTCAATACATGTTGTAATTTTATAGTTACAGACTGTAGTCCATCTGTTTCTCTACATACCGGTACTTTGTTAGTCTACTTTACTCTGCTGTTTAATGGTCAGGACTGTGCTGATCCTCTGGAGGTCCTGACCATTAGAGAATATAGTAAAGGGGACTAACAAAGTCTGTAGATAATCAGCTGGACAACAGACTGTAATTGTACTACAACTATAACTACAAGGTGCAGTGACCATAAAACGGTCATAAAGTGACCAGTAAATATACAGAATACATGAAAAATGTAGGATGCTTTAGAAAGCATACAAAGTATGTAGAAAAGACTTTTGCACAGAACTGTATATTCAAACAAACATTTTAATTATGATTTCAACTACACTAAATCAGGCTCAGCTATGCATGACACTTCTTGAACATAAGAACCATACCAGCAAAGATGAAATGTTCAAACTTACCACATTCCTATTGCCATAGTGATTCATGAGTGAGTTACTGGTTGTCCCTGGACCAGGGAATGTACAAAACATGACTGCTGCTGCTACTGCTGCAGAACAAGCACAGTGGTTGTCGGCTGTCCTTGGATCAGAACTTCCCAGAACTGTCCTCTCACACACCCATTTACACTTGTGCACATTCAGACCACACTGATCCCCTCCTCACTGACTTTCTACATTGACTTCACACTTACTCCCACACCAGTAATGCAAGCATAGACTGAACCACTCCAAGGTCCGTGCATGGGGGTGTATTCTGGTGCACTGGACTAAACCATTAGGCTGGTTGGAAGGGTCCAATGCATTGATCAGCCTTTATTTCTAGATTTGAGTTTAGCATTAAATAAAGTTAATTTGTGTTCTGCAGTTCTTCTAAGAACATGTCTTGGTGAATAACACTAGTTTCAACGTTTGGTGAACTGCTATTGATAAAGGCTCTATATCCCTACTAAAGGACAACAGAGTGGGTTTTAATACTAATTTTTCTCTGAACTCTTAACAGTCTGACAGTCACTAAGCTGAGCCCACAATAGAAGCAATTCTAAAACCAGCTGGGTTTCCATTTAATTTATTTGCAGACAATTAAATTGCCATCACATTGTACAAGCAGCTTGTGCATGATATAAGATACATTAGTGTTTACTCACTGTTTGCCAAGCTGTAAGAATAAACCTTGTGAAACAGTACATCTAATACAACCCTAAGACGGAAGATAAAAATAAAAAAAACAGCGTGTTTTACAAGTACATGGACTTTTGTTTCGTTACAGTCAGTATGAACTTAAGATGTCTCATGCGTTTTCTAGGCAAATTTATTTTTTTTCATAAATATCCATTCTTACATTTCAGGCCTATGACCCATTCCAAACAACGATGTTCACAGGTGATTGTAAATGTGATTTGGTAAATGACAAAATTGTCATGTCGACTCAGGTGGCCAATACTCTAGTGTTACTTCCCGTTTTTGATGAGTATTTATCCGCTGAGTAAATACGTACTGAACTTACAGCACGTCATATCCTACACATACAACAGTAGATACAACAGCTATTTACTGTAAATCGTAATATTTTAAGATTTATAACATTCCTTTATTGTTAGAATTAATATTTTAAATCTATTTTTAATACATTTTGTGATTTTTTAAATGGAAAAGTTCCGCAAAACCCCACAAAACATCCATCAATATTTTTTAAAAACCTGTGATGCACCGAGTCCACAAAAGATGAACCGCGAAGTGCCAAGGGAACACTGTACATACTGCACCAATTTATAACACTAAATGGTACAGAAATGTGGGATGACGCATATACAATTTAGAGTCTACTATAAATGCCATCTGTGCACAGCCATTTCACAGGCAAGGCTAAAGCTGTTTTGTATTGATAATACAATGTTTCTTATCGATAGTATTACATTTTGAGACACAAAGTCACCTTGCAATGTGGGTATTTCCCACCTTCTCACTGAAGCACATTTTATTTCCTGAGCCTTATTTCAGCGCAGTAGGGGTAAGGGGTATCCTGGTTCATTGTCCGACCTACTTCCTCTAGACTTCAACTCAGACAGCTCCTGGCACACCGACGTGTTGCATGGCAAGTTGAAGTTATTTATATGCTCGCCACTCTGTCTAGGTCTTTCCTATAGTGCTGTTTCAGAATCCCTGTTGTGTTTGCACCAAGCCTTAATCCCTCATTTACTGTCTGCCGACCTGCCTGTTGGTGACCCAAGAAATCAAGCATTACTGCCAAGTTGAAAAGAAGCTTTTCAGAACATGATGGAGGATGTTACAAATATATATATATAAATATATACAGAATAATAAACATATATATATATATATATGTAGCACTGCTGCCTTTAAGGTCCTGGGTTCAATCCCAGGGTAAAGCGGCTTGGGTCCTTGGGTCCTCTCAATGTCTATATGGGTTTACTCTGGGTACTCCAATTTCCTTCTATAGTCCAAAGGCATGCATGTTAAGTTAATTTATTACGATAAACTGGTATTAAGTGTATATATCCTGCTCACAAAAATTAGGGGATAATGCGAAATTAAATCTCCCGTAATTGAATATATATATGACTAGTCTTGATGTAACCATTGTAACTTTGTGTGAGTTGCTAAATTTGTGCCAAGCTCCAGCTGATAAAGGTATATTCTTGCTAAAGCTAAAATAGTTTTTACCTTGCTAAACAAGGAGTGAAGATTTTAAGATAAATGAGTCATGCTTACAAGTAGCCTATCCTTGGAAACCATGGTCTGTAATACCGTACATTAAAATCCTATGGATTAGACCTTGATTTCCAAAAAGACCTTCAGTAACTTTGGGTTTATTCTTACTTTCTTACGCTACAGCAGCAGTGACCTCTTTACATTCTTAACCATATTGTAACTTCAGAATTAGGGCAGCACGGTGGCTCGGTGGGTAGCACCACTTGCCTCACAGCAAGAAGGTCCCGGATTCAATCCCAGGGTGGAGCGGCCTGGGTCCTTTCTGTGTGGAGTCTGCATGTCCTCCCCGTGACTGCGTGGGTTTACTCTGGGTACTCCGATTTCCTCCCACAGTCCAAAGACATGCGTGTTAGGTTAATTGGCATCTCCAAATTTTAATTGACTTGCGTATGCAAAACACCCCAGCCGTGTAACTGGAAACAGCTGCAGGCCGGTCCCAATCCCGGATAAATGGGGAGGGCTGGAGAAAGCAATGGCAAACTACTCCACTATCCTGCCAAAATCCTTTATGGATCACATCGATGAAGGACAGAAATGTGTGGAGATCAATGATCCATCGAGTGACCGAGGGTCGGTTGCGACTGTACGGTTAATTCCATTCCAATATTGTGAAGATTCTTTGAGACAATGCTACATAGTAAAAAGCGCTATATAAATAAAATTGAATTAAATTGAATTGGTCTATGGACCAGAATGTTCTCGATTGCCAAGCTGCCACTGTTGGGTCCTTCTGCAGAATCCTTAACCCTGGATGAGGGTGTCCGCTAAATTACATACATGAAAACTAGGTATGTGAAGCTATGTAGAAATGTATAAAAAAACAGTGTAACTTATGTAAAAATGTAAACAAATACGCACATGCAGTGGCGCCTGAAGGTTTGTGAACCTTTTCAAATCTCGACCGAACCAGAATCAGATTTTCAAGCTGGACACAGTGACAGTGGGGCAAAAAAGTCTTTAGTCAGCCACTGATTGCGCAAGTTCTCCATAGAAAGAGTAGGACTGTGATATTGTGGTGGCCTAGTGGTTAAGCTGCTCGACCAGAAAGTCCAGGGTTCAAATCCCACCTCTGCCACAGTTGGGTCCCTGAGCAAGGCCCTTAACCCACAATTGCTTGGATTGACTGTATCAATTGTAAGTCACTCTGTAAATGTAAATCTATGGTGATTATGACATTGCTAAAACGACAGTGTATCTAATCTAAAGACTTTTGCACAGTACTGTCCATATACAGTATATAATGGTTGATAAATAGTTATATTAATTATAGTATAAATATACTGTATTAATCATATTGCCTTGCCCATCAAGTCCTGGACCCCACAAGCTGACGGTGTCCTGTGGTATCTGGCACCAAGATGTCAGCAGCAGATCCTCCACTGATCAGACTTCTGTTCTGTAAACACTCGGATTGGGTTTAAGATCTTATTAATTTGTAGGCCACCCTTTAACTCTGTTCGGTTCCTCAGTCCAGTCCTGAACCATTTTGGCAGCTCGGCCTATGCAGGGGGCCACTTGGACAGGTTGGACGAAACAAAAGTCTCTGTAATTCACATCACCCATCAGTTGTTTCAATGTTATAGCTGATCAGTTTTATGCATATAGGCTGTCCTGTGCCAGGCGAGGCACTGACATCCCTCAGTCAACATGTGGAATAATTTGTAGGCTTATGTCACTTGATAGGAAGGCTTGACGTTGTATGAGCGCTGTATGTGTAAATCCAATGAAAAAACAACACCATGAACTTTCTGGTGGGAGGCAAAACTAGGGAACTGGGTTAAGTACTCTCAATGGCCTTTCCGTGTAGCCACAGTGCCCCCTATGTGCAGACAGGGGAAGTGTTACAGACTGTAAAAGCATTACATCACAGCTTTAGTTCATTCACCGCAGACAAAGAGTGGATGCACATCGCGAGCGCGAGGGAGATAAGGGGAGATCGGCTCTGTCTGCTCCCGTGTCCTGATTCACAATGAGGAACGTGATACACCGTGCCCTGTGACCCATGACACGCTCCAATAGCCAGAAGGTACGAATGTGACAAAGCACTCCTGGAACATTCACACGATCAATAATCACAAATGAATTGGTTCTGCTTATTGAGAACATGGGCGTGGTAGTGGGGGGGGGGGAGTGGACCTGACTACCCAGGGCCCGAGTAGGGAGAGGGGCCCATGAAAATCCTTTTTTTCCCTCATGTTCCTCATGTACGGGCATGGATAGGGGCCCA
>JAVSBV010029664.1:0-11715 GCA_033117975.1 Parotocinclus spilosoma | reverse complement strand
AATAACATTACACGTATATAATAGGATTTGTTTCTGTACTTTAGGATTTGGTCCGAATAAGCGGCTGGTCTTATTAAATTAACCGGATTCGACTGTGTATGTGTGTATATATGTCCGAGCTGGTCCGGACCTGCCTCCTCCCAAGGTTTCTTCCTTTTTTAGGTTTTGCCTTGCCACTGTCATCCTAGATGTTTGTCAAGCTGGTTTGAGGGGAGAAAGACATTATGTTTCGTAGTGATGTAGCCATGTGTTGTACGTCTTTTGGCTGTTTGTGTAGGTTGTGTGTAACATCTAAACGTTCCTCTTGCTCCCTCAGCCAACGCCATTTATGACGGAGACAAAGAGTCGGAGGGTGAAGAGGACGGTCTGAACACAGAGGATTCTCAAAAGGTGAGCTCAAAGCATCGGGATTAAGATTTTAACGTTTGAGAGGCTGATACGTCTACAGTGGGACTGAATGAAATCTGATTGCTTTATCCTGGGTAATATTTAAGTGTGTGTGTGTGTGTGTGTGTGTGTTTGCAGCAAATTGTTATTTATACTGCGATTTATTAACTCTAAACATACAGGAACATTTTTTAGTTATTAATTATTATATTTATACTATTATAACTATTAAAAAAATAATAATAAAAATAAAATATATATATATTAATGCAATAAAAAAGGATTACTAATATAAAACAATAACATTTATAGCCGACATAATCCCAATTCTTAAAAAAAATAAAATAAAAATAAATATATATATTAACGCAATAAAAAAGTATTACTAATACAAAATAATAACATTTATAGCCAAAATAATCACAATTCTTTAAAAAAAATGTATATATTTATATTAATGCAGTAAAAAAGGATTACTAATATAAAACAACAACGTTTATAGCCGAAATAATCCCAATTCTTAAAAAAAAAATATATATATATATATATATATTTTAATGGAGTAAAAAAGGATTACTAATATAAAACAATAACATTTATAACCGAAATAATCACAATTCTTTATATATATATTTTTTTTAATCGGTCCATATCGATAATTATTGGTCATTTGTAATTCCCTATTATTAATAAATGACTCCATAATAATATAACCACCTTATTTTGAACACAACTACCTTATTTATCAAGGGGACCAAACAATAAAAGCAACAAGTTTCTAAGATATAAAAATAAACATTAATAAATAAACATTTAAGATTAAATAAACGTGTGAAACGTATTAAAAGAAACGAGAAAATGATGCAAACCTTGATGTAAGATCAACATGTAAGTTAACTCCAATATACTCCACCGCGTTTTCGTCTGGTGACCCGTCTAGACGTCTGAGGGAGAGCTTTTGAAGTGTTAAAAGGGAAAATTCTCTAAATGTGACTTGCGATCGATCGTCTGTCGTTCTTGTTTTTAGCACCCAGGCCTAAGGGCGAGCCCTTTTTTTTTTTTTTTTTGCTCTGGGTTCGGACCCGAGTTAAAGCGTCGTGCTTCGTTCTCGTGCCTTGTGTATGAGGTGTAGAATTCTGAGTGTGCGCCGGTTCTCGTTTGAACAGGAAATCATGGTCGGCTCCCAGTACCAGGCGGAGATTCCCTCTGTGACGTGCTACAGCGAACATGAGAAGGGTAAGTTCATGGTTTTAGACCAATACACACTTCTGTGGGTCAGTCTTTTTTGGGTAAAAGTCCATTCAGGGCAATTATTTTGGCGTTTGGGGATGGTCTGTTTACCCTTCCACCTTGTGCCTCAAGTGTCGGTGGGCGTGTAAAACAATAAATAAAATGACGACAGATTAGTTATGAGAGGGTAAAAAAAAAATCTCCAAACCTGGCAAATTTATCTTTGCCATATTTATTTATTGTTTAAAAACGTAAAAATCTGTATATGGCCCGGTCCGATTGGACGAGTCGCTATAAACGATCGTCACAGGTTGCCATGTTTGACGTTATTCCTTCAAATCCTTTAAAAGTTTACGAAGACGAAGACCAGCTACTGTGGCGACCGGACGTTTTACCCGAGTCGAAAGTGAAGGACTTCTTGTGCGAGGCCTCTGACGGTCCGGACGGAGCCGTGAGAGCTCGGGGCGCCCTCGTTCGGGACAACGAACAGGTACGGGTTAGGCCGGTCGTAAAAATGGACCGTTACGCTAAAGAGGCGAACTTTGTAAACGAGTTAATCGTTCATTTTGTTCCAGGCGCTTTATGAACTCGTTAAGTGCAACTTCAGTGTCCGTCAAGCTCTGGAACGGTACCGAAGCAACGAGAAATCGTCGAGGGGTACGTCGGCGTGCGTGCGTGCGTGCGTGCGTGTGTGTGTGTGTGTGTGTGTGTGTGCATGCACAGTGGAACAGCAATAAAGTAAAAGTTTGTTATGGTTGTTTTTTTTGTTTAGATGAAATGCTCCCGTGGTCGGAAGAAGAATGCCGTAACTTTGAACACGCTCTTCTGTTGTACGAAAAGAACTTCCACCTCATTCAGAAACACAAAGTAAGCCTGGATTATTTCATTTATGGGCGTGGTTAACGGTTAGGCCAGAATTTTTTTTATTGCTTGTTTCGCCGATCTGCCGGCGATCATATTTGAAGAATACAAAAAAAAATGTAAAAAAACATTTTTTTTGTTGTATTTCTTGGACCCGCCACAGCACCAATGGTTGAGTTATTAATTAAAAAAAATGTGTATATATATATATATTTTTTTTAGCTTTTTCCACCCTCCGGTGGAGAGCCAACGGTTTTCTTCTGTTCATTCAATTTTTTCCATATTCACTTTAATTTAATGGTAGGTTAAATCATTATTTTCATTTCTTCCTCCTGCCTCGTATTGATTCCACACAGTCCTCGAGAAATTGAAAAGTGCCGAAAAATAGATTTATTTGCATTTTTTTTTCCTCCCTCCTCAGTAGATTCTTAAGTCCAGAACATCCGAGGAACAAGAAATTAAAAAGGTGGCCGTAGGGTGGGTACAAAGGGGGCAAAATGGCCGCTGATTTGCTCTCTATTCGATTTGCGGGGCCGTGATCGTTTTCTGTACCAGATTTGTCTGTGAAATCTTCGAGGCTTTCAAGAACGAGTCTTTGGTGTGACGTCTTTGGCTGCGATCGTTTGGATCGTTTGGAGTTTGTGGTTTATAAACGGATACGTTAAGACGTCTCTGATGGGGCACTGACTTTAAACCCGTGTTGTTGGGTTTTTTTTTCTCAAGGTTCACACGAGGACGGTGGCGGAATGCGTCGCGTTTTACTACATGTGGAAAAAATCAGAACGGTTCGACTACTTCGTCCAGCAGAACCGGTTCGGAAAGAAGAAGTTCAGCAGCTATCCCGGCGTGACGTGAGTTTCCGTTTCTAGCGGTCGGATCGGGGTCCCAGTCGATCGTTTATTGATCGTTTATTGATGACCGTTTTCTGCTTGTGCAGGGATCTTATGGACAGGCTTGTGGATGAGGCCGAGGGTCTGGTGGACAGTTCGGGTTCGGTCTGCTCCGGCGGCGGTGGCCGGATCGAACCTTCAGCCGACCAGCAGCTCAACATCCTCAACTCGATCACCGCCAGCGACCTTTCTGGTGAGTCGTCGGGTCCGCCGGGCAGGACCGGTCCGTGTTCCGTTCCATTCCACGTCTTGTCATGCTATGAGCAAATTCTAGGAGTTCTAATACAGCATACTTGGCAACCGACTTATAACTCGCCAGCACTTCTACAGAACCTCTCACTACCTAGGCAGTGCCGTTTCTCAATTTGTCCTATGGGGGGCGCTCTCTGTACCCCGTCCTGAGCGACCCCAGATTATAGCCCTGCCCCCACAGGATGGCACGGGTGGGCAATTGGGCATGGTGGGTGCATCAGCCAGTCGCCTCGTGTTACGCTGATGCTCTCGTCGCAATAGCTTGTTGCCAGCTCAAACATAATCACCCACCCAGATGGTGACTTTTTTTATTTATTTTAATATATATTTTTTTTGGCCAGGTGTTATGATGTGTGTGTGTGTGGGTTACTATAATAAAAACAATGTTTCCCCGCAGCGTTAACCAGCAGCGTGGCCTCGGTGTGCAGCCCTGCCGACGTCGGCTGCCTCGACTCGTACAGCTTCTCGACCCTGGACGGCCTCCACAGGGCGTCCCTGAGCCACGGCGAGCCGCTGGGCTACTCCGGGAACGGAGACGGGGACTGTCTGAACCTGCTGGACGCCGGCTTTTACCACTCGGATCTGGGCCAGCTGAACGTGTGCGGCGAGGAGTGCGACAGGCCGCCCGCCAAGAGACTCAAAATGAACCTGTCGGAGCCCCTCATGGCCGTGGACTTCACCAGGGCGAAAATGGCCGTCTCGGTCACTGACTTTAGCGATTCGAGTAGCTACATGCCCGGCCACGGGCTCCATCAGCACACGGCCCTGCAGAAGTCCGAATGAAAAGGACCGTGTGTGTGTGTGTGTGTGTGTGTGTGTTTGTTTCGTTGTTTTGTTTTATAATTATGTACATTGTATATACGTGTACAGAATCCCTTTTTTTACTACGACATCAGTGATGTCATAATTGTACAGACTTTTTAATCTTGAGTTCTCAAGAGTTATAGCAGCCCTTTATTTTCTGTCCGGAACATTTTTGGAAATCCTCGTCTCCCCCCCCCCGCGTCTCGTCCCCCAAACCCCCGCAGCAGGACGTCGTCCCGTCCGATCCAGAGACTTTCACGCCCGGCTTTTATCCTCCGGCAGCTCGGCTCACGTAGGTTTTTACGTGGCAAGCGGGAGCCGTTCTTCGCCCCTCGCCGGGCACGCGGGCGTTTTTTTTTTATTTATTTTTTACAGGCGTCAAATTCCCAAATTCCCAAATCTCGTGGATCGGGGTGTCCGATAAGTGCATTCAATTCATATTCCTAAAATATAAAGCAACGCTTTATATCCATTTTATTCGAAATTTTCCCGGCTAGGGCTGGGCTGAAAAATCGATACGCCGATGTATCGCGATATTATTTTTGCGATCATCTTTTCATTTTTTTCCTTCTAAATTGGGATAAAAACGGTAATACGTAAATCCTGTTTCTCGGGATGAATTTAAAAACACGTCGTGTTTCTGGACGCGAATGTGCTGCGCTTATCGGACACCCATGAAAAGTTTTATTTATTATTATTTTTTTTTATTATTTATTCATTTTTTTTTTAACCTGAATGGGTTTCCATGTTTAACCGACTTTCCAGTTAAGCAGAAGGAAAACGCCCTGACGTTTTGTACCTTCTGCTCCCTTTCTTTGCGTTCGTTTATGGTTATATTTGGTTTTATTTTTTATTTTTTTGGGGGGGGGTATTTATTATAAGACATTTGGACTGCACGTCGGTCACTACAGAGCAGGCTGTCGTTATATTCTGCCGTTTCTCTTCGTTCGGGTCGAGTCCCGGTCCCGTCGCCTCGAGTGACTGCTTGTTTGAAGTCGTGTTGTTTGCGTCGGTCGTCTTTCGTTTTGTTTTTTTAAACGAGGAGACTCGGCTCGTTCCTTTTGGTCACTGCCAGGTTTTTCGAGTCGCCGTGATTCATCTATGCAGTTTGCACCCGAACTCGTTTGAACCCCGTTCCCTCTCTCTCTCTCTCGCGTACTCTCGCGTGGCAATAACTTGTAAATATGTACAGGCGCAGCCGGAGACCTTCCCGCGCTCTCTTCCTCGGCAGAACGGACTTAAACTTGAAGACTCGCGCTCCGAAGTCTAACTTTTAAGCGTTCCACACAAATGCCTTTTTACTCGCTTTACCGTTTTAGCCGCTTCTAAAAAAATGTCTATATATCTATTTTATTTTTCGTCGGATTTTGCTTTATCGAGAGATTTTGCTCAAGAGCAGAGTTATTTATTTATTTATTCACGTACACTGCGAGCGGGTGGAGCGGCAGAACTAGTGAAGTAGCTGAATGTACAGTATTATTACGTCTTAGGGATTTCTCCCAAACCCGTCTGAAAACTTTTGCTAATTAAGGCCCGGGTTTGCGGTTTCGCCTTAAAACGTCAGCTCGTCGACAACCTTGCATGTTCGATTAAATTATTTTAAAAAATAATAATAATTATCAAGCGAACGATTAAACTCAAAACGGGAGTCTTTTAAGGCTGAAAGGATTTTAGGGCTGACGATGCAAATAAGAAAAACGATTGGAGGGCGGGTTTGTTTCCTTCACCCCCGACGCCAGATCCTTTTTGTTTTTCCATGACATACTTGAAAGTTGTGCGTTGTTGCCATTATTTAATACACTTAACGACTCTCCTGCAAAGTTTCCTGCCCCTCCCGGGACTGAGCAGAGCTTTCCCGTGATGGGAAAAATAACTTATTCGTGCCGGAAGGTTCCATGTAAAGAAAATTTGGATTCCAGGGCTTAAAAACGTCCCCCAAAAAAAAGCCACTTCCATGCGTTTGTACTGGGGGGAGGAGGGGGGGGGGTTGATTGGGGGCATTAAAGCATTAACCCGACACTTCTATTGGGGGCGTGCCGAAATTCGAACGATTAATCGGAAGACAATCAAACGGTGATTATTTGAAAGGAAATGCCATGTTTGTACATAGACATCGTTGCTGTTTTGTTGTTGTTGTCGTCGCCTTTTATCCTCCCCCCCCCACCCCCCCTTTTTTAAAAATTTTATTTAATTTTATTTCGTATTTTATGTTATTAAATAACTGGCGAACCGTTCCAGGAATAAAGTTCTGGACACACAACTTTTTTGTGTTTGATCTCTTTTTTTTTTTTTTTTTTGCTGCCAGAAACGGGTAAATTGTGAAGAAGGGAGGGGGGGGGGCGACAATTGCCTTCGCTGTTGTAGCCCAGCCGACTCAGGGTTCGGACGTATTGTGTTGCCTCATCACGACGCCGACTCGCTGGATGTTTAAAAAAAAAAATTCTAAATGATTATTTTACTTTATGGCGCCCTTCTGACTCAACTTTTGGGTGTGAAACAACTTTCGGTGATCAGAGGAACTCCCTCCGGTTGATCACCGAATGTCTTGAAGATCAGAAGGGCTTGATTTGAGAGCCGGGAGATGTTCCTCCCTCAGAGCGCAACGTTAAAACGATTCCGGATCTGGATGAATTTCAGTCCTAAAAGGTAACACTGAAGAGGGGTGATCTCTCTCCCCTCCCTCGGCAGATAGGAGCACACGGGTAAGGGATTACTTCGTCAAACCTTTAGTTACGTTCACAAATACCGCTTCAAACTTTACCGTGCAAAAAAAAAAAAAAAAAAGCCTCACGTTAACCAGGCCCACAAGCTCCGCCCACAAGGTCCAAAAGCCAGGTTCTATTACGGTACGGGGTCGGGGTCAGGTCCGGACCCTTGGTAAAAGTCATCTACGCTTCCGTGATGCAGCATTAATGCAGAAAAGTGCACCGAGGCACCCGGACGATGTTTGGTGGGCTAACGTCGTGTTTGTTGGCGTCCGGCGTCGTGGACGACGGTGTAGTAGTTGGAGAAGAGCTCCTCACCCTGGTCGATGGCTCTGAGGGACACGAGGAGGACGCAGCGGAGCTTCCTGAAACAGAACCGGGATTCAGCGATCAAGGCGAGTTTTGTAGAGTTTGGGTTCGGCTCACGGCTCACCTTTGCAGGTCGGCCCTGTAAGGGACGTTAGGAAGGTACCGACGAAGCTCCAGGGGGAAGTCCTCGGGCACGTCCAACTCTTGGTAGCAAACGTTGGCTGCCTTGTCTGAGGGTCAAACGACAGAGGTT
The DNA here is from genome assembly GCA_033117975.1 of Parotocinclus spilosoma. Lineage (NCBI taxonomy): Eukaryota > Metazoa > Chordata > Actinopteri > Siluriformes > Loricariidae > Parotocinclus > Parotocinclus spilosoma. The sequence continues at coordinate 4,024 of JAVSBV010029664.1, read as the reverse complement.
CAGGAACCTTCTCAGGACGGTCTCGCTTTATTCCCGTACCCACAGCTTACCGTCGGAGCAGTTGTTCACGTACTGCCCCAGTGCCAGAGGGTTTTCGGGGCGAGGCGTCAACCAGGAGACGTCGCTCAAGCGGAACGGGCCGACCCGGTCCCGCCCGCTGCACGACCTGCGGCGATTTCAAACACCCGTGTGTGAAGTTGACCGTAAATGCTGGCGATATCGAAAGGCCAAACTTACCGGAACACTATTTTGGAGAGTCCTTTATCGTTCCCGTCTACCAAAACGCCGTCGAGGCACCTGAAAACAAACGGGTTCCGGATGGACTGGAGGAGAACCGGCTCGTCGGCCTGATAAACGGTACCTGGAAGGAGGGGGGAGGGGGGGGGGTGTGTGGGTGTTTGAATTGGTGATGTAAACGTACAGATTTTTAGACTTTTAATGACCCCCACCCACCCCAGCTAGAACCCGGTCCCTGTGACCCTCACCAAAGCGCCCCCTCCCCCTTGCTACTCCGTCTGAAAGTCTTAGGCCACCGTTAGGGCTGTCGTTTTTTAATTTGAATTCCACTCGACTAAAAAGGCTCGTCATTCCCTGTATATGGTGGCCTAATACTTTTACACAGGTCTGTACACATTAAAAAAACCTTAATCGCCCGATTCCCCGGTCCGGGCGCCCCCGTCGAGGCCGTTTCCCTTTCTTTTTACCTGGATACATGGCAACCGGAGTGCCCTCAGGCACCTTTCCTCGCGTAACAAACACTCCGGTGCCAGCGGACGCCAATGAGCTTGGCATTTTGCCCACACTGAAGCCCAGAATGCGCAGCGTCGCGCCTTCAGGGGTCTCCTTCGTGTGTTCGGCCTCGTGGTCCGTAGAGTTGGCGTGCCGAGGAGAGGAGGCCAGCAGACGAAGCATTTCGCTTTGGTGACCGGCGCTGTTTTGAAGCAGCGCCGTAAAAAGGTGCCCGAGGGCGGCGAGGGCTTGGTCGTCGCTGATTCGCTTGTCTTCGGACGGGCACTTGACCTGGCGCAGAGTCCTACCGGGGGAGATGGCATGAGAACAGACTGAAGCTTAGTGCAACAAGAACACATGACTCCATTCCACTCGGTGGGCCCCGGGGCCTTGCCCGTCACCGCACAGGGCCCTTTTTTGTATTGAGATCGAGTCCCCGAGCCTGGCAGAGCGCTTACTGAACACAAAACTCGCCAGTTTTACCCCTCAAATTAACCTCAAAGTTGATGAATTAAAACCTAAAACGAGAAAAGTTAGTAAGCTGAAGGTGTTGAGTTTGTTTGGGGGCGTGGCTTTGTGCAAACAAACGTTACAAGCTGCCCAGGAGCGAAAGCAAAGCAGGTGAAAACAACACGAACCTTTCGTTTTTCCGCAAATTGAACGCAATCCAGGGCACGAACCTGTGCCTGTACGATCTCCACCCCTCCCTCAGCACGTCGATTAGCTTTTTCCACATGTTAACACGACTCACACGGAGCAGACGGTTCGCTAACGCCTACCGCGTTTTGCATGTGAAGATGCTCCGATACTGCCACCTACCGGCCGGGGAGGTTTATTAAACGTTTAGAGCGTGGACTGGGTTTGGTTCTGCTATTCATCCGTCCAAATTCATTTATTCATCCGTCCATCTATCGATCAGTATGTTTAATATATGCTTGGATGAATAAATGAATGTATAGGTGGGTGAATAAATTAATGGCTTTATCTATAAATGTATATATGGATGGATTACTGGTTGAGTGTCTAAATGAATGGATGAATGTATAAAGGATGGATCTAAAACCAGATCAAATAGACTGATGAATGAATAAATGAACGAATTTATGTAAAGACTGGTGGATTTAAGAACTAAGTGAACTAATGAACAAATGAATGGATGAATGAATAGATGGATGGATTCTTGTATGCAAACATGTATGGGTTCATGTATGAATAAATAGGTGAGTGTATTTAAGGGATAAAATGAAGGGATGAATGAATTCATGTATAGATGGATGGATTAATGGGTGTATGTATAAATAAATGGATGGATGAACGTATTTACGAATTGATGGATCACTGGGTGAATGTATACAAGGAATGGATGAGTGAATATGGTGGGTTTGACAATAGATCAAATGAATGGATGGATGGGTGAATGTATAAATGAATGAATTCATGTATAGATGGATTTGAGACTAATAAAATTAATGAATGAATGGGTGATTGTATAAATGAATAAATGGATGTATAAATGGATGGATTCATTTGAGAATGGATCAAATGAATGGATGAATAGATGAATGGGTGAATGTATCAATTAATGAATTCCAGTATGGATGGATGGATGGATTTGAGAACTGATAAAATGAATAGATTAATGGGTGAATGTATAATTAAATAATTTTTTAATGTATAGATTAATCTGAGAATGGATAAAATAAGTAGATGAATGGGTGAATGTCTAATTGCATGAATTAATGTATAGATGGATTTGAGAATGGATAAATGAATGTATAATTAAATACATTAATGGATGGATGGATGGATTTGAGAATGATAAAATGAATGGCTATATAGATGAATGGGTGAATTTATAATTAAATGAATGAATGTATAGGTGGGTGGATTTTAGAATGGATAAAATGAATGGGTGAATAGATGGATGAATGAATGTATAATTAAATAAATTCATGTATAGATGGATGGATTTGAAAATGGATCAAATGAATGAATGAATGAATGAATTTGATTTGATTTGATATTGCCGCCTTCCAGAGCCGCAGTTGCACAACCATAATAATCGATTAGACCGTCACGCTGTCTCCCCTCGCTTCCTGATTGGTGTAGCCCATGAAAAGGGGCGTGGCTAGAGCGCGTCCCCCTTGCAGAGTGGCTGTGATTGGCTGTGTCCGGGGCCACGCCCACACCGGTCGGCTCCACTGCAGGAGAAATGGACGCTTTGATGAACGTCGGCGCTGTTTGACATTCAGCCGCGTTTCCGCTCTTCGGCTTTTGATCCTCTCTGACGGCGGAGAACAAAATAAATAAATAAATAAATAATAATAATAAATAAAAGATCTGCACGTGCGCTGCGCCGTGTCGAAGCCGTGACGTCATCCCTCGTACCAGCAACCATAGGATCGCGGGCGAGCTCGGTGCAGCAGCAGCAGGTATCGATCAGGATGGCCGGCGCGTCGGTGAGCGGAGCCTGTCAGAAGATCGGCGGGGCTCAGCTCCGGGAGCTGCTCGAGACCGCGCACAGCGTGCTGTTCGACTGCGACGGCGTCATCTGGAACGGAGAGACTGCGATGACGGGCGCTCCCGAGGCCGTGCGCGCGCTCAAGCAACGGGGCAAGCGGGTCTACTTCGTCACCAATAACTGCACCAGGCCGCGGCAGAGCTACGTGCAGAAGTTCGCGCGCCTCGGTTTCGCGGACGTGGCCGAGCAGGAGATCTTCAGCTCGGCCTACTGCTCCGCCGCCTACCTGCGCGACGTGGCCGGGATCACGGGCAAAGTCTTCGCCATTGGCTGCCCCGGCGTGCACGAGGAGCTGCGGCACGCGGGCATCACCGTGGTCGAGGACGAGGACGATGGACCGGACGTCAACATCAGCAACTGCGCCCTGGATCCGGACGTCCGCGCCGTCCTGGTGGGCTACGACGAGAAGTTCAGCTTCATGAAGCTCGCCAGGGCGTGCTGCTACCTCCGGGACTCGGACTGCCTGTTCCTGGCCACCGACCCGGACCCCTGGCACCCGCTCCGGGGAGGAAGAATCACCCCAGGTAACCACGCAGCACCGGCAACTGCACTGCTATACAATTAATATGGCAGTACAGTCGATTCCGGTTAATGGGACCAGCCGCTTATTCGGACCAAATCCTAACGTATTGAAACAAATCCTATTGCACTCGAATCCGGGTAATGGGACCACATCGGGATAGGATCGTTTTGGTCATAATAATCGGCTGGTCCGATTAAACGAGCATGCCCTATGTTAGAAGACGGGACGTGCTATGTAACATATTAAATGTT
>JAVSBV010029654.1:0-11715 GCA_033117975.1 Parotocinclus spilosoma | reverse complement strand
ACTCTTCATTTCTCTCGAACCATTTGCCGACGGTACGCGGAGAGGAGGGAGCTTGAAATGACTTCCGCTGATTAGCTGGGAGACGCGTCCATCATCACGGTTCGACCGCCTCCGGAAGTTTACCCAAAGCGTGCTGTTTATCAGGAGCATTAGAAGGACGTGCACAGACTTCAGGAACTACACGATATTAGTGACGAAGCGGTGAGTCAAGAATTAAGAAATGTTTTATAGGCTTAGAGTATCGTTTAGTAGCGAACTTCGGTCACTGCAGTATTTACATTACGATACACACCTCTTTTTACATTCATTGTTCATTTTCTGAGCTCTACTTGCCATTTAGGAGCATTTTGTAGTTCTACATTAACAGATTGTAGTCCTTCTGAGAACATACTGTGTAAAAACGATATTACTACTGCAAAAATAGTGTTTAGACCGCGAGACCTCGACTGCTGCCTGTGTGGAGTTTGTATGTTCTCCCTCTGTCTTCGTGGGTTTCCTCCAAGTATTCCAAAGGCTTGCATTAGGTTAGTTGATGTCTCTAAAGTGTGTGCGTTTGAGCATCTGGGGTTGGTTCCTACCTTGCGCCCTGTGCTGCCGGTTAGGTCCTGGCTCTCCCTGCCATCCTGAATTGAAATAAGCGGCTATAGAAGTGAATGAAATGAGCTCTTCACTAGATTTTGGAATGTGACTGTGAGGCCAGGACCTACTTTTATATCCAATAAATATCCAAGTCTTAATATAACTCACGTCTTGATATAATCAGTCTCGGGCATCTGGGGGGGTCTAAAATGCTAACCCAGCATTACAGAGACCTGGGATTAAATTCTGGCAGTGCGTTCCAACCTGGTACGGTGCCACACATTCAGCTGGCTGTGTCTGAAGGAGGGGAGGCTGGTCGGAGGCTCATTCCCCAGTGCTGCCCTTCTGTAACCTGTGATGGACCGGTGTAACATCCAGGGAACGTTTACCCCTGTGTTTGGTGTTAACAAGGCCAAAAAAAAAAGTTTGTGCAGCTGGAGTGTGTTAAGAGGCTTTTCAGATGTAGCATTCATCACATGCATGGGTTTGTGTAGGACTGGCTCGATACAATATTTTAATGCCCGATACCGATACTGATACTTATGTATCTGGTAATATCGATATCAGACCGATACTCTGCTACAGTTTGACTTTTATCTTCCTTGAGCTTAAATTTACTCCGCATAGCTGACATGATGACCACGCTGCTAACTAACAGTTTTAACTCGAGTTCCAGCTATTGCTTACATGACACACCTCTGTTTACAAATTGTAGTAAAGCATAAAAGTGATAGGAAAGATATCAGATTAAACTTTTCCCCCATCCGATCTTCTATCCGGTGTTTTTGCTACATATCTAGGTGCAGCCCTAGTTTTGTATTGTGTGGTGTTTTGCTAGTGGTAAACTTTGTGCTTTCTGACTTTTTCCTCTTGACCAGTAATGCTGTCTGAAGTGCTGCAAGTACTAAGGGGTGCTGGCAAGGTCGGCAGCGCCTTTGCCAGCACCCAAGGAGAGCAGCTGCGACTGATGGCTTGCAACTCGACTTTGGGAACCGGAGTCAAAGCTGCTCAGGACGCTGTCGAGGCCTGGACAGGCATGGGCATGACCCGGAGAGAGGTAAACAGTAATTAGAATAGACTTTTCTGGGCATGTGGATGGTGGCGTGTCAGTGCTCCGCTTACCCCACGTTACTATTATTACTTTATCAACAGACGGCCAAATCTGAGGAGTTCCCTGACTTCGAGGAATGGAGCCAGACGGAGCAGGATGAAGCCGCCAAATGGGCCATGGGTTCCGAGCTCCCGTCAGACATGGCCAGCGAGCATGGCACTACCACAGATACGATAGGAACACCCGGAGGGACTCCGACCGGCAACGGCTGGCCTAAGCAAAGCACTCGTTTCTTACATGTAGCAGCGCCTCTTAATCATGCCAGGTTCGTTCAAGACTCGGTAGTGGCTAGGCTGAGCCCAGAGGATATTAAAAAAGCCCGGGAGGCTAAACAGAGCGTCGCCCGACCCCCAGTTTGTCAGAAGGTAAGGACATTTTAGTCCAGTAATCAATGTGTTTGTTGAAAATATGAACAATTGGTTGATTTGTGAGGGAATAACAAACTCCACGTTATGGAGCATGCAGCTAGTATTGGATGTACGTTATACAGTATTTGGGCGTTGTCTCTATGAATAAGAAGCAGGAAGTCGGCCATTTATTTAATAATTACCTGTAGCCGATTGTTTCCTTTTTAATAATCCAATGCTTAGTCAATGGGATACTTTGAATAGGTCAGATTTGATTGGTTGTGATAACAAATTTCGGCACTTAATAATCTAATCGCAGTCAGATTTCAGCAGTTATCTGATTATGTAAGTGGTCATCCGATCTAAGAATCAGATTTAGTAGCTCGGCAAAGATTTCTCAGAGCACATAGGGCCGATTAAAACTCGGTTGCCAGGTATTCTTAGACACACAGTTTTGAGGCTTCTAGACATGGCGTGGAAGTCCTTTGAGGGTTCTGGCAACCCTGGTATGAACCACAAAGCCTCTGAAACACAGTACAGTCGATTCCGGTTAATTGGACCACCGCAGGCGGTAATACAAATGAATACAAATGAAGAGCCTCGTCTATACCAAACTTTATCCCATAAGATAATAGGGTTATTTCTTATTACAGTTTAATTTTAATAACTAATAATTTGATGTTTCCAGCTAAGCGAGCGAGCCAAAGAAAGCAAGGTTCCTGTCACACGGATCAGTCGCCTTGCAAATTTTGGGGGTGAGTGACTGTACTGAGTGAACTTAAAAGTGTTCCATAAAAGTTGTATTTTTTATTTATAACTGTATTCTGACAAAACTCAACACTACCAGGCCTTGTTTTGAGAAGCTCTCGTAGCCAAACTAAAAATGTCCCTGTTACTTGTCACAGTCCGTTATTACTGCTTTGGTATTATCTAATTATTTCCATCACCCTGACCCTACAGGTTTAGCTATTGGACTCGGCCTTGGTGCTCTGGCTGAGGTTACGAAACAGTCTTTTGGAGGGAAACGTTCCGGTAGGCCCGAAATCTTTACACACTGTCACTATCAACTGTATCATTCATACATTCATTCATGATCTTCCGCTTAATCCACACGGGGTCGCGGGCCAGCCAGTGCCCACATTTGGGCACAAGGCCAGGAACAACCCTAGACGGGACGCCAATCCATCATAAGGCACACACACAGTCAAACACTGATTGCCACTTTAGAGACACCAATTAGCCAAACACACGTCTTTGGACTGTGGGAGGAAACCAGAGTACCTGGAGTAAGCCCACGCAGACAGGGGAGGACATGCAGACTCCAGACAGAAAGGACCCAGGCCGCTCCACCCTGGGCTTGAACCCGGGACCTTCTTGCTGTGAGGCAGTGGCACTACCCATTGAGCCTCCGTGCCACCCCTGCCATTCATATATATTTTTTTTAGTTGTGCTTTTATATCTAGAACTATTCGCTTGTAGGGAACTCAATTGTGAACAATTTCAAAACCACATCCCGGTGTACATGTGCACACTGACAACATGCCTGGCACATCCGAACAGCTTGAACACATTGTTTCTATTAAACATATTTTCTGTAATTAACATTTCACAGCCAAAAGCAACCTTGCTGGATTTGTGAATAATTCTGATGTATTATTAAGATGTACAGTACTGAATGCGGTTAAGTACCGAATATGACCAAGCAAAAATGAAGAATCTTAATAAAAGCAGTAGAATTTGCGGTGATTAACGCAATTAAAGACTGAAATTGTTTAACAGCACTAGTTTTGACGAACCTAATTGCATCCCATTCTTATCTTGTCTGTTGGCCGTAGTGCGTTTTATTCCGCCGTTCTGAATTCGTAGTGCATCTGATTTCTGTCAGGTGATGGAGCTGTATTAGATTCTGCCCTCCTGTCCGAGGCCAACGCTGAGAGGATTGTGAGGACGTTGTGTAAGGTGCGAGGAGCGGCACTCAAGATCGGCCAGATGCTGAGCATTCAGGGTAAACTAACTCTTTCTGTTATAGATGTATAGACATTCATTATTGCTTAATTATTCTTTTTTTAATTTCAGATTGTGAAATCCCATTCTTTCTAATTTTGATTTTATGTACTGTTACACAATTTGTGCTAAACCACTGTTAACAGTAGTTATTTTACTTAAAATGACAATAAGTAGTTAATTGGTGTTTAGAAACTGGTTTCATTTAGGGGTGTACAAACATTTCCAACATCGAAAAGAGGAAAAAATGCAGGAAGTGATGAGTGATGAGTGAAGAATCTGAACTCTGAAGGTGTGCGGCTTCACCCCAGGTCTCTTTAACCTAAAGAAAGAGAGACCTTTAAACACCACAGGATGTAAGGCCAGACCTTTTTGATTGCTTGTTATGCGGATCCACCGACATTGAGACATTATTTTTTTTATCTTTTTCCGCCCTTTGGTGGAGAGCCAATCATTTTCTTTTTATTTTTATTTATTTATTTATTTTTTTTTAAACATGTTTTATTGAGGAGTTTTCACAACATACAAACGACAAATACCAAAGATGGTCAACCTCCCCTATTTTTTTTAACCCTTTTAGAAATACTTATTATTATTTACTTATTATTATACTTATTATTAAGCCCAAATAGAGCTATCAAGGACGAAACCGCTATTCTAGTGCGCAAGACCTAGCCAACTGTTTTCTTCTGTTCATTTTCTTTTTTTTTCACTTTAATTTAATTGTAGGATAAATAAATTTTATTTTTAAATAAAAATGTATTTTTATTTCTTCCTCCTTTCTTGTACTGATTCCACATAGTCCTCGAGAAATTGAAACGAGATTTATTTGTATTTTTTTCCCTCCCTCCTCAGTAGATTCTTAAGTAGGGACATCCGAGGAACAAACAATTAAAAAAGTCTGGCCTAATTATGCCAGACAGGTGAGAAGAATAAATATGCACATGGAGCAGGGCCCGGTCACACGTGTGTGTGTGTGTGTGTGTGTGTGTGTGTGTGCGCGTGTGTGCGATGGATCGCTACAAACTGACACGTCAGCCTGAACAGTTAAATACACTGCTCACACAAATATCAAAATCCCACAAGAACTGCCTGACAATCTGATCCTGTCCATGTCCCATAACTCTGTGTGTTTTGCCACTCTTGGATGACCATACACCCTACTGAGCAGTCAATGCGGGGGCACTCTGTTTCACTTCACCCTATGAATATAATCACTTGCTACTCAATCGCCATAATCGAGTTTGTATCTTTAAATTTGCTTTACTGATGATCTTGTTTAATAAAATAAAAACAAATGCGTCTGTTTTTAATCGGTTCATATTCATTTTGAAATCTCCCCTCGTTATTGTGAGCTGTGCACCTGTTTTAAACCCGACACTTTACTTTTAATGGTATTTAAAAGTAATTAGTAGCAGCAGATCTGAAAATGAAAGCTTTAGGGCATCTAGTTACGATCTCTGGTGCCATCAGACAAGCTATTTGTAATCAGTGCTCATGTTGGGGAGCAATAATTCTTTAATTACTTAAATGTAGTAAAAAACCCAGACAAATGTAGTTGTGTTCAAACTTTTGGTTTCGGCCAAGAGTGGTGGTTGTTGTATTACTTTACTCTTTTTTTTTTATTTTTATTTTTTTATCTGATATTTTAGATAACAGCTTCATCAATCCACAAATACAGAAGATATTCGAGAGGGTTCGACAAAGCGCAGACTTCATGCCAGCCTGGCAAATGAAGGCAAGTTCCTTCCTCAGCTCTCTGACCATACTGCACTAGGTTTGTTTTTGTTCTTATGGAAACGTGTAGTGTTTAAGGATTACTTCTCGGTCCAGTTTAGGACTGAAGGACCTAAAGAAAGCTTGCGTATCGGGATGAAATAATACTGATAATGCCCATTCTCTTATTTATCTGTTAATATTTACTTAATTTTTGTTACTACACACACACACACACACACATATATGTATGTATGTATGTATGTAAACCACTCAAGCAGGTCGGGTCCCTTTTTTTTAGCCATGGTTTCTTCGTTTAGGGAGTTTTACCTTGCCGCTGTAACCCTAGGCTTGCTCGGTTTGGGTTTGGCCCTAGACATTGGAACATGGATCTAAAATTGTAAAGCTGCTTTAAGACAATGCTCCATTGTAAAAATCACTATAGAAATAAATGTGACTTGGTTTTGATTGTGGTTAATTGTGAGGTAATTGTGCGTTCATGCCTGTAGAAAGTTCTGGAGGAGGAGTTGGGCTCTGACTGGAAGGAGAGACTTGGGTCGTTCCAGGACAAGCCGTTTGCAGCTGCTTCCATCGGTCAGGTGCATCATGGAGTCTTGCATGATGGAAGAGAAGTGGCTATGAAGATACAGGTAAAATCTGGGGAGGGACTTTAGTATTTGTGTCAGTGCAACTTTTGCATGCAGTAGAATAACTACTAATAACTACCAATATAACTAATAACAAGAATGGATTCAAAACACGTCGTGTGTTTAATGTCAAGCCTTTATCTTTACTCTATGGATGCAGTCGATTTTTAGCCCTGATAAACGATTTCATGGTTAGAACATAAAGTAGCTCTGATATTAATCTGTGGAGATCTGAGCACGGGTAGAATTGTGACTAGTCCATTGGATGGCCAGCAGGGGCCACTGACTGATATCCTATGCCCAGACACAGCCTTTTGTGCCTGTGTGTCCCGATTCTATATCGGGCTAGTTTGAGGAAGTCTGTGGTTCTGAGTTGTATCCTGGTACAGGAGAGGGGAAATAATAAACCCCAATTTTTTTTTTATTTTTTTTTTACAAATATTCTGAACAGCATGGTGAGGATGAATTAGCTGCTCTCTAATTCCCCTCCCTTTACAGTATCCTGGTGTGGCCGACAGCATCAAGAGCGACATAAACAACCTAATGGCCCTGCTGAAGATGAGCGTGCCACTTCCAGAGGGTGAGAACCAGTAAAAAGCTTTTCGATCTGGCGTGGCCAGCACATGAATTAAGACAACATGAAGAAAAGCAAGCAAAAGGATAATTAATTGGCTGCTTTGTGCCAGGCTTATTTGCTGACAACAGCCTTGAGGTCCTTCAGAGGGAGCTTTCCTGGGAGTGCGACTACAAAAGGGAGGCAGAGTGCGCCAAGAGATTCAAGTAAGCCCCATTGTGGAGAATCCAGAGTCTTGTAGCTTTTAGTAGGAACGTGTTTACGGGGTAGTGATGCTTAGGAACTGGGGGCGGGCAGGTGGGTCAGTTCGAATCAGGGACCGAATTAGTTTTGTCCTTAAGTCATTTTTTAATGGAGTTAAGTTAGGTTAGGAGAAATAATTCTTGGTGCCACCATCCCCAAGCAGCATCTAAAATAAAGCATCAAGAAGTGCCTAGAGATTAATTTTTTAAATTAATAAATATATATATATATTTTGATATTTCTCGCATCCGCCGCAGCACCGATGGTTGAAATTCAGAAAAGAAAATACAATTTTATTTTTTATCTTTTTTCGCCCTCCGATGGAGAGCCAACTGTTTTCTGGATTCACTTTAATTGAATTGTAGGTGAAATAAATTTTATTTAAAACTAAATTTCTTTCTCCTTCCTTGTATTGATTCCACATAGTGCTTGAAAATTTAAAAGTGCTAAAAAACAAAGATTTTTTTTTTTTTTTTTTTCCCCTCCCTCCTCAGTAGATTCTAAAGTAGGGACATCCGAGAAACAAGCAATAGAAAACGTCTGGCTTTACCAGTTAATGCAAGGCTAAAAACACAAGCGACAACACTCCGGTCGCAGTTTTCACGCAATTCATAGATCACTACTGCAAACCACGATTAAATACACACACCGTGAGCCTTTGGTAAGTAATAAAAAGACATACACACATAAAACAGATCACAGACACTCGAGAATCCAAAAATAAACAGACTATCAAGCCAGGTCTTCAACGCTGGGACCACAAACACGCGAGTGGCTGAGCCGTGTTTAGAGCTCTGTACACGCTTTAATTATACAAGTTTGTGCCGCTGTCGCATCAGATGTGCAATTGTAGGTTAATTGTGATTGGCACAGAATCGGTTATATGACACGGATTGTCTGATCACGCTGAAAACCGACAGATTCTGGTCAGTGCCAGTGAGTGAGTGCTACTGCTATTGCTGTTTTCCTTTCTGTGTTTCCCATCCATACCCAAAAATGTCACTCGGGTGGTTTAATAGATAGAATAAATAAAATAAATGTTGATGTTGTGATGAAGAACTAGTTCAATCCATTCGGACTGCTTGAACAGAAAATTGGCACGGACAAATGGTAAGAACAAGAATGGGCTGGCACATCATCTTGGTGTGCACTGGCCATAAAATGGTCATATAAAATGGTCCAAAAAATGTATGTTCATGTTGCTCTGCTCATCATTAAAAGCACTGCATTCTCGCAAACGTGGGCTTAAACACAGAAGCTAATCTAACTCCTTTGACTTAAAGGCCTTTTATTTGATTCACGCAGGGCTTTACTGGAAGGAGATGCAATGTTCAGAGTGCCCGGAATTATTGATGAGCTCACTAGCAGTTGTGTGCTGACCATGGAGCTGGTTAACGGAGTCCCACTGGACAGCTGTGAGGATATGGACCAGGAAACAAGAAATACAGTGAGTGAACAGGACTGAATTCTGGACCCGTACTGTATTAGTACATGCATGTATGGACCTTTCAGATATTCAGAAGGTTCTGCATGCAGGTGCAGCTCACCCTGAATAAATTTTAATTCAATAAAATTGTATTTATTTAGCACGTTTTACAATGGAGCATTGTCTCAAAGCAGCTTTACAATCTTATATTAGCTTAAAAGGCCAATCCCAAGTTGAGCAAGCCTAGGGCGACAGTAGCAAGGAAAAACTCCCTGAAACTGGTAGGAAGAAACCTCAGGAGGACCAAGACTCAACAGGGGACCCCGTCCTCCATGGGTGGCCCAGATGTTAATTAAATAAATACTAAAAAGGTATATTAAATTATAGCAAAATTAGGTAAATAATTTAAATCAATTACAAATTTATAATAACCTTTAAATTAGTAATAACATTAATAAACTAAACTATAAAACAACTAGATTATAAAAAGTCCTCAGTGGGCGGTCCTTGGAGGCACATCGTCTCCTAACGTCCAACGATGGAGGGAGTTACTGCACTCTGGTGGGACTGGTTTCTGTTGATGGAAGAACATTCAAAGGCGTGGTTCCAGAACTGACACCAATAGAAATGGCCTCTGGATTCACCTGGACTATAAGCAAATGTTCCAAGAAAATGAATTAAAGAATAATAAAGATAAAATTGAAGGTAGAATAAATGAGTTTGGATAGTTTATCAATAGGTACAGTACAGGTCAAAAGTCTTAGGCTACCATTCCATTAGGTCTAACTTTATTTCAGCGATTGTATAATGGCCATATAGAATTATTTCTCAGGCTCTTTATGACAATACGACTGAATAATACAGTTTCAGAAATCTAGAAATAGGCCGAAGCTGCAAGTATTTAGTGTAAAGCTTCCAAAGAGCAGTGGAAAAGAGTATTATGGAGTGACAAATCTGAGATTTGACTTTCTGGGCCTAATCATCGACAAAATGTTATATACGGTCATTATAAGATTGTTGAAACAACAATGCTAATGGTGGCCTAAGACTTTTGCTAAGTATTGTGTAAAGGATGCATAGTTGACCTAAGCTGACCTTCTTTACAGATCTGCTTTCACATCCTGCAGCTGTGTCTCAGAGAACTGTTTGAGTTTCGCTTCATGCAGACGGATCCCAACTGGTCCAACTTCTTTTATAACGCAGAAGAGAAGGTGGTAGGTGAAGTCGACTTTCCCAGGCCTGTTTGTTATGTTTTTGCATTAGTAAGCATAGTGAATCTCCTTGAGATGTTGTAAGAGGTGTCGTTTTGTTGGTTCTCTTTTTAACAGATATACCTTTTGGACTTCGGAGCGTCCCGAGGATATCCAGAGTCCTTCACTGATGATTACATAGAGGTACAAAACCTACCGTATAGATGTCATGTTCACTAACGTTGCCTAATATTGCATAGATTACATGGACCCCACAAAACCTCTAAAGGTGTCCTCTGGAATCTGGCACCAGTATGTTAAGGGTTTTGCCCAGCATAACAGATGCTCATTGGTATTAGGGGTCGGGTTTTTTTTTTTATTTTTTTATTTTTTTTAGATTGACTTGGTACTGCAGACAGTTGGGTGTGTCTCATGGGGGAAAGTACAGATTGGGATGATGATATTGGGCTGCTTAATAACCCCTGCATGATACACACACACACACACACACACAATCACTGGGGCTAAAGCTGAATCAGATACCTATTACATGAGCAGTGTTACATTTACATACTCATACTTACGGACATGACTTAAGTTAAAAGCTCTCGTCCAGTAGACCGGTAGACTCTCAGTGCAAGGTTATGCTTTCTGGAATTTAAGTTGACACAGTGGTTTTCTAAATGATGCAAATGGACCTTAAGCGGAGCAATAAAGGCTACTTCTAAGCTGATATGGTCCAAAAAAACTCTAATGTTGATTTTTTTTTTGTTCACATGCACATGAACTTAGCGTGCTTCTGTCTGATAAATCCACTAGGTGGTGTATGCAGCCTCCGTCGGGGATCGGGCCAGAGTTCTGCAGAAATCCAAAGACCTGAAGTTCCTTACGGGTTATGAAGCCAAGGTAACACATTAAGTACCTGACTCAGGATGTCCACTTTATCCTTTTCTTCACACTCCTTCACACTTGATTTATTCCATGATCATGTAGATGCACCCTGTAGTTCTGCAAATGTGCCACTACGCAAATAGGGCCTTGCTGGTCCGGTGGGAGTCCTGACCGTTAGAGGGCAGAGTAAAGTTTTTTTAGTTTAATTGCAGAACTACAGAGTGCTTCTATATGGTAAGTGGAGCTGATCGAGAGAAACGGTCTAACACACTAGCCCACTGCCGTAGGGACATGGGTTTTAGTCTCACCGGAGCCTTCTGCTAGGGTCAGGGATCCCATGCAGACAGCGTTGTGCTGTTTTCTTACCTATTACACATCTTGGAGAAATAAAAGCAGAATGCAGATCTGCTTACAGAATACAGGATTTGATGGTGATCCACATCATCTCTGGTCCGCGTCTCTCTCCAGGCATTTCAGGATGCCCACGTGGAAGCAGTGATGATCTTGGGCGAAGCGTTTGCCTCCTCAGATGCCTTCGACTTTGGCAGTCAGAGCACGACTCGGCGTATCCACAGTCTGATCCCTGCGATGCTCCATCACAGGCTCACGCCTCCTCCGGAGGAGGTTTACTCACTCCACCGTAAGATGGCCGGCTCCTTCCTCATTTGCTCCAAGCTACGGGCACAGATTCCTTGCAGAGAAATGTTCCTCAACATCTACAATTCTTACACACGTCAACGTCAGGAGCGAACGGGCCAGGCACAGGGCCAGTAGCAGCACTGAGCCTGCGACAGAACACAACGCTGTAGGTCCAAATCTTGGGTGTCCAGGACGATGTGTAGGCTGGGACGGACTGCCATGACATTTTTAAGTTGACCGATGATGTTTTTCATGACCAGCAGAAGAGAGAATGTATGTGTTTGTGTGTATGTATGTGTTTGTGTGTGTGTTTGTGTTTGTGTATGTATGTCTTTTGGTATCAGTATT
>JAVSBV010029643.1:0-11715 GCA_033117975.1 Parotocinclus spilosoma | reverse complement strand
ACCTCTGCCGCAGTTGGGTCCCTGAGCAAGGCCCTTAACCCATTATTGCTTGGATTGTAAGACTGTATTAATCGTAAGTCGCTCTGGATAAGGGCGTCTGCTAAATGACATGAATGTAAATGTACTGGTGTTAATCTGATCTTTGTTAATCTGAGAATCGGATCAGTGCATCACTGGCCGGATGTCACGGAAAAACAGAAGTGAAATGTTACCACAAGAACAATTTCAGTAGATGCAATCTCAGTATCACAAGTCTCAATTCCAGTCCTGTTAAGAAATACAACTTGTATTTAAAAACTGCACTGGAAACGGGGAGGGACAAACGAACTATTCAAGCAACAGGCGTCCTTGCTAAACTCAACAGAAGGTGTTTATCTGTCCTGTAGTGAACAACTCAAAATTAAATTTGAGACAAAACCAGATTATTGTACTGCCTATTAAAATAAATGTGCTTAGCCAAATTCATTAATTGTAGGTGATCATGAGTAGAATGCAGAGCTGAGATATCTACATCTGCACATATCTAAGAGTCATAGAAGAGCTCTGATCACAGTTTCAAAACTTTTAACACAACACGATAAGCACACTAAGCAGTTAATCTAACGTTGAATCACGTGGCAATATGTTATCAGAACTGGAGTTGGGAAATCATGAATCTTTATTTTTTCCTTCTCATAGAAGAGGAACTCCATAGAACTCCAAAGCACAAAGCTGACATAGCATGCTCAGATCCTCAAGATATCTCGTTTCAACTTAACCTTCTTTTTTGATAAACCAAGAAAAGACTACACCATGAAAATTGTACAAAGCACAAGTTATGTTTGTTGAACCCTCACAGGTCAGGGAGTTTTACAGTCGAGTTCAAACAAAAGAAACGCTCACCATCCAGGTATCTGGGACCCATTCTGACCGTATCATCAGAAGGTCAAAACAGAAATCAAGACTGATAAGATCAGGCAATGTTTCTCCAATAACCTGTGAATTTTAGCTTCAGTTTCTTGTTCTTAGCCAACAGGTGTGACACACGATATGGTCTTCTTTTGCTGCTTCAAGATTCACTTTCAGAGATTCTCTTCTCTATACCTCACTTGTACTGAGAGGTTACTGTTGCCTTTATATCGGCTCATACCAGAATGGCCATTCTCCTCTGATCTCTGGCATGATCAATGCATTTTAACTCAGAGATCTACAGGACACTTTATATTTTCTCTTTTACCATTTGCTGTAAGCCCTAAACATGGCTTTGTGTGATAATCCTTGAAATTCAGTACTTTCTGAAAGGTTTTCAGACCAATTCTCAAACCAGCCCATCTAGCACCAACAACCATGCCATGTTCAAATAAACCTTCTTTCCTTGATTAGATTAGATATTTGTATTAAAGAGCAGTTAAATGTGTATCTGATAAAGTGACAGGTGAGTGCATGTACAAAACACGATGTTGGTTAGCCCTGTGGGTTCACAGCTCTAGATATCCTTGGTTTGAACTTCCAGTGTAAGGTTTTCTCCGGGTACTCCGCTTTCATCCCACTGTCAAATAATACACGTTAGGATGAATAATCTCTTTAAAGAGTCCCTAAACTCCCAACGTGCGTGTTTGTGCCCTCCCATGGACTGACACCCATGGGATTGCACTAGAGATTAGGCCACAGAACACCAAATTCAATTATTTTGAAAGAAACACTCAAATTAAAAGAAGATATAAAGTGCTGCTCACCAGTTTGTAGCGTCCAGTCAACTGCAAACACAACCTACTGATCTAAAGCAACTCATCTACCAAGTAGATACAAAACAAGAACAGCTAACTCGGTTTAGACCCATATAGAAAACAGTTTATCATTATTACTGCAGCATCATAACAGCTCTCAGTTAAAAGATCACATTTGTTTGTAGTTCTGCTTAGTAGCGCACGTGATTAGCTGATTCACGAGAACAGCACAAGCTCATTTCCGCAAGTTTGTTTATTAGGGAGGGTCGTAAAACTGTCTAGTTGTGTTAAAAACGTACAATTGCTACCCAAATGTTATTCTTCTTAACGCATTTATTTTCCTTTACTTTTACTAAATATAACGGTAAACAGGAAGGGAAACCCCCATATGTTAACGACACTTCACTGTATAGGCAAACGTTTAGCTCGACCACAATGTCACAGACGGTCCCTTGAAACAGCAAGACCAGAGTAATCCACCATGCATTCACTAGCCGAACACGACAAATTAAATTCGATAGTTGTATTAATATTATTGTTGATAAATAATGTATCTAAATTGATTAACTTGAGCAAACATCTATATATGTATACATAAATATTACTTCATTTTATTTTTTGTCAATTTTACAATATGTATCTGTATTTGATTATCAGTGCCTTCTGTTAATGCACATGGCGGTTCTGTGTGGATAATCGAACTAAGGCTTAATGTATAGATTAATAAAGTGCACTGTTGCGTTTATGTGGAAAAACAGTTCGTATAAGGCAGGTTCCTAAGGTATTGACTGTGATGGGCTTTTGTGTGTATAAAAGTAGACCGATTGCTGGATTGTTAATTCTATGGTAGTTCTACCACGTGTAGCACGTGTGTAGTGTTGATCGTGGCTGAGCTGTACAGAACGGTTCTGTAAAAGTGATCTAACCGTTTTGTGAAAGTTGCCCAAATAGTTAATATTGCTTAAATGATGTTAATATCGGTTAGTTGTGAGCTATCAATCGGAATGCTTTAAAATGATGATTTGTGCAGACTAATCTCTAAATGTGATTGACACGTCTCTCTAACATGTTTTCTCTTATTCCGTCCGAAGGTAAGGGAACATATTCCGGCATGGGTTTAACTAAACAGTACCTGCGCTACGTCCCCAGTGCTGTGTTCGGTCTGATCGGCAGTCAGAAGGCGAATATCGTGTATGTAAGGCTGAGAGGAGCAGAACAGGGTCGTTATGTAGCTGTGGGAGCATGTGAGCATGTTTTCATCTGGGATGTACGAAAAGCTGAAAAGGTAAACAATCAAGTCTGTTGTATGAACCCTTCCATCTCACACCTAAGTTACAGTGTACTTTGGAAGATTGTGTTATAAACCTGTATTGCAGGAAGGGTACGAGTAAAATGTATAATGCGATTGTAGTTTCTTTCCAATAGATAATAAAGATGGAATACACTGAATGGACACGTAGATAGATAGATAAATTAAACCAGTAGCATGATGGACCACCTTTTGGCCTTCAGTGGCCCTGCTTACATCATTCTGCAGGGATACTGACCCATACAGGCAGATGATGCAAATTAGAAGGTGGTACAGACAAGCTTTGAACAGAACTGCTCTATACGATTAAAATCTGGGGATTGTGAGGTCCAGGAAAGCAAAGAAGCCTGGAACCAATGAATGACTATGCGACACGTAACTTGTCCTTTTGCTTCATTTGAAACAGCTGCTCATGAAGGGAAAGCTTGGTGGGCCACAATGGTGGTTCACATGTTTCAGACGCCGTAGGGTGTGCCAAGACTAGTCTCAACCCCTACCAGCCTAAACTGTGGACTCCTGAAAGGAAGAGTTTGTGGTTCCATGCCAAGATTTGATCTTCCTATCAGCATGTTGCAACCGAAATCTATACTGCTCACAAAAATGAGGGAATTCTGTCAGACAATGCAATGTTTTTAAAATGCTCAGTGCTCCAATTTTGATTACTTAGTTCCATTAGTTTCCATGAATCCTAGCACCAAACCAGTCATCTACTGTCATAGTCCACCCCTGCTAACGAACGTTGAGTTGTGCATTCTGCCACGTTAGCTGGAGCTTGACTCTGTACTGCCTGTTTGTCAGAACGGTTCTTGACATTGTTCTCTGACCTGCCACTTACGTTTTTTTATATTCATGTTTCCAGGTTTTAATTCTCCAGGGTAAGAAACATGAGGTGACACATCTATGCCCCTCTCCTGATGGTATCCACATAGCTGTGGGGTATGAGGATGGTAGTGTGCACATCTTTAGCCTGTTAAATGGAGAAAGCAACGTCTCCTTTAATGGGCACAAATCCGCCATTACAGCCATGCAGTACGACAAACTGGGAGCGAGGCTTGTTACAGGGTCTAAGGTGAGACGAATGACTGTAATGGATTGTTGTCTGTACCCATATTGTGTCTGTTCTATACAGGAACCATTAAAAAGCTTTTAATGGCTATGTAATGCATATAATAATAATATGCACTCTTTCTGTAGGACACAGATGTGATTGTGTGGGATGTGATCAATGAGTGTGGGTTGTACAGGCTCAAGGGCCACAAAGATTCCATTACACAAGTTCTGCTCTTAAAGGACAAAAATCTGCTGGTCACAAGGTCATTAATTTTTTTTCCTTTTTTTTTTTTTTTTTTTACAAATATGTGATTTTCCCAGATATGCTTGCATAGAGTTGTGCAATATGGTGGATTCCAGAATAGAGGTACAGTGATTGATCAGCCTGCCAGTTATGCCATTTTCAGATAATCAGAATCAGTCACAAAGCTAAAACAAGGATGCCACATCTGTTGTGAAACACTGGGCCCCCAAAATAGTCATAGAAAAACTGTGTTAAGACAATGTGAGACATTCTTGCCCTCTATCCAGGTTCCACTTTTCCATGCATATTTATTTTGCAAGTAATAATCAAGGGAAATTGTATTTATTAGCAATTAAATTGTATTTACTTAACTACTGAATTCACTCCTGTAGCTCAAAGGACAGCTTTGTGAAATGGTGGGATTTGGACACCCAACACTGTTTTAAGACCATCGTGGGCCACCGAAGTGAGGTGAGATGTTACCCTACCTTCTTCCATTTTTAATCTTCCATTTTTGCTTTATGTGGCAAAAACTTCAAAGCTTTAACATAAAATTCTGTATTTTAAAATAATTACCAGACCTTTATTACTCTGCAGTTATAGGAATTTACCCAGTCTGGTAGCATTTCATGCTTTTTTCTAAGCATTGGCTATGTCATATTCCACAATAAATCTGAAGTGGCAACCTCATGGCGTTTCCTTGTGTTTAACGTTTACTTGTTGTCACCACTTGTTGTCTCGTCATTGGCATAAAGTTTAAAAAAAGCCTGCCTTCTTTCTCCAGAATGGAATTGTGACTGTAAAATAATGACTTTATGACTTGTTGCGCTGTTCTGCTATTGGTGTAAATATGATAGTAATTCAGTAAATCAGCATTGTTAGTAAGCACACATAAAAAGCATGTTTGGCTATTTATGATATGGGAAAGCTACAACATAACATTTTGTTCACAAATTTAACTTGTCATTTATTTTAATTATAGGGTATTCATGTTTTTTCTGTTTAAATATTTATTCAAGGAAAAGTGCTATTATTGAATCTAAAATAAATAATAATGAGAATTATCTATTTGAACCGGGAATAGAGTATATCGTTACAATTATATATTGTTTTGAAAAAAAATCAAAACAATCCTAATGTAGAGACGCCACATGCTTATTTGCCCGTCTTGAGTCTATTTCAGAATCACCAAATTAACAAAAACTAACCTGATGCTGGACCTTTATTTGTTGTTAATTTATTCTGTACTTTATATACTTCGATACTTGATATTGTTATGCAAAGTAAGTAATTCATGTACAATTTTACATTCCAAACACCCCATGGTTAAAATGAATATGAATTTGTTTAGGTAAATTAAATATAAAATATAGCAACATTAATCTCAAAAAGCATTAAATAGTGTGATGCTGGATTTGGTTCAGTCCTAAATTCAGTTTATAAACAGCTTGCTCTTCTAGTGGTCATATAATAAAATAGCACATAGTTTATAACTCCTTCTTTTTCTGTAGGTATGGGGGATGGTTTTGTTAAATCACGAGACCAGGCTGCTGACTGGTTCTGCAGACAGTGAGCTCAGAGCCTGGGACATTGACTTCCTGGAGGAGGTAAGTAGATAGGGTTCACGACTCTGGTTGCACCTGGAAAGCAAGTTGTAATTTCTTTTTTGTGTCACTAATACATTTTGTATGTGCATCACATCTCGTTTGTTTCAAGGTTAAAGAAGTAGGGGAGCCACATGAAAAGAAGGGGAAGAGTCTTGTGGACGATAATGATGATGATGATGAAGACGACGATGGCCCTAATGAAGAACCACAAGATGTAATAATATTCTTCCTTATTAATTCAGCGCTCACTTTTTGTGCATATTCCCATCATGGTCAACATTCGTTTATTCTGGCATTTGAAAGCGCATTTTCTCTATCCCTTCATTCTGCAGAGGATCCTCAGCTGTAAGAAAGCCGGCTCTGTTCTAAGAGAAGCCAGAGACAGAGTTTCAACCTTGATTACTGATTCAAAAGCCAAATTGTTAGCTTGCCATGTATGTATTTTCTGTGACTGTAAATTTTAATGACACATTTACTGTTAAATGTATTTGGTGCTTTCAACGAGCGATTTATCTCTTTAGGGCCTGGATAACACTCTGGAGATCTTTGCTGTGCTTCCAGAGGAGGAAATTCAGAAGAAGATGGAAAGAAAGCTGAAGAAAGCCAGAAAGAAGGCCAAGTATGCAAGCATGGTTTATGACATGAACCAGACATTAATTATACTATAAATTCTAATTCTCATTAATGGCTGGGCTTCAGATCTCTGGATGGTGACTCTAATGCAGGCGATCCTGTCATAGAACGAAAGCTGACAGATGAGATTCAGAAGCTGACCAACATCAAAGCCTCTTCCAAGATCAGGTGAGTGTATCTAATCCTCAGATACATCCTACACCACTGCACTTTTATATGTACAACAGTACTGTGCAAAAGTCCTAGACCTCATTTGATTTGTTGTTGTATTTTAATGACCATATGTAACATATTGTCAACAACTGGACCCAAAAATGTAAAACTTTGATTTGCCACTACATAATAGTCTTTTCCTCTGATCTTCATTCCAAACTTTGTGAGCGTTAGCATCTTAGCCTTTACTTTCTTCTCTTTCTGAAAAAGCCGTTTCTTGTGTAGTATCCTTCCAAAAGATCTTTCTTATAAAGCTTCTTCTGACTGTAGAAGGGTGAGCTTGCCATCCTGATGAAGCTGCCAGATGCTGCTATTGCTATAGTGTAAGGGGAGGTCACTACATACTTCCCACTGTGTTTTCAGTTTTCTAATACTGCATACACATTCTCTGTAATTTTTGCTTGTATTTTATTAAAGAGACTGAGAAATAATTATATGTGGTCATAAAACAATAGCTAATACAATTATGTATCTATGGTGGCCTAAGACTTTTGCACAGTACTGTATATTCATTAATGATGTAATGTAACTAAGTACTAATATGCCATTACAGTACAGTATCTATACTTTGCGTTACTTTTTTAAACTATGTCACCTCCCATCTTTGTTACATCAATGTGTGTGTGTGTGTGTGTTTGGTGGGTGGGGGGGTGGTGGGGGGTGGGGTGGTGGTGGGGGTCTTTCCTGTGACCCTGACCTAGATTAAGCTAATAAGAAAACAAATGAATAAATTAAAGATTAATTGTTCCAGATTAAGTGTCTGTGTTCTTACCCAAAATACGGAAATATTGCCATTTAAAATCCGCATCCAACCTCAAGAAACACATTGAGGTAAGATGTAAGATTAATGTTACTTTATCAGAATTACCATTAAGCCTGTTAAGAATATTTCTCATGATCAATTCCTTGTTTTTCATCGCGTGTGAGATAAGTGCAATATTTAAGGTAGTTTACAGGCTCAAAAGAGTAAACGTTATAATTCTGACTGAGAATTGTCTATTACTTTTAATACTCAAGTACAGTTAATAACATATCCTTAAGATTTTTGTTCAGTTAATGTTCTAAAAGGTGACTTTAACTTTCCAGTAGGGTATTTACACGTTTACTGTGTAGCTTTCCGGTACTTTATCCACCACTGACATCTATAACTATATGTTTTTAGGTCTATGGACTGCCTTCTGTCTCCTAACGGGGAGATGAAGGTTGCCCTGTTGCTCCAGAATAACACAATAGAGACTTACAGTGTAAAGAGCACAGAGAAGAATCCAACAGGAACCAAGACATCGCGGCTCACACTGGGCGGCCACCGCACAGACGCCAGGACTCTGGCTTTCAGCTCAGACAACATTGCAGTCCTCTCTGCATCTGGAGATACTGTTAAAGTGTGGAACAGGTTAGTCTCCCTGGGCCTGAGGAATGTAATTTGTGTCAGTACCCAGACAGAATAAGCAGCACAGTGGCTTGTGGGTAGCACTGTTGCCTCACATAGAAAAGGCCCTCCCTGTGTCCTTATGTCTCCCCTTGACCTCAGTATACACGTGATTAGTTTCTTTATAACCTTAAGGGTTACTGAATCAAATATTTGGATGATATTTTACTGTAATCCTGCCAGTTTTGAGACTTGTGCTGTCTGGATATATGAAATACATTTGCTTAGTTTTACTGTTTAGTTGGTCAAAATGCTTATTCTTTCAAATTTTATGTTTTTCTGTCTCAGGTCCACACTGCAGGTCATTCGTACCATGGCATGTGATTATGCCCTCTGCTCCCTATTTGTCCCTGGAGACAGACAGATCATTGTAGGAACCAAGGTACATCAGTGTGATATTTTAATTTAATGAGTTGTACAGGGGAAGATAATGCAGTAGGTTCTTATGTTGATTGTCTGTGTTTGTCCTGCTCATTTTTCACAGAGTGGGAAGATTCAGATATTTGATCTATCATCAGGCAGTCAGTTGGAAAGCACAGAAGCCCATGATGGAGCTTTGTGGTCTATCTGTCTTTCTCCTGATCAGGTACTGTAGGATATTTAGTACGCTGTATTTAGTCCAAGTTATAAACACAGATGAGATCTGTTAGGTTGCTTGCCAATTAACAGCATGTGTCAACTATCAGAGAGGTCTGGCAGTATGGACTTTGAGATTTCAAAGCAACATAAGGCAGCTTGCAGAGTGCCAGATAGTGAGTTTGTAGGTCCATCAGTCATGAAAGCTGGAAAGTTTCGTATAAGGTTTCAAGGGTAACCATCTCCAGTCATGGCAGCACATGTTAAACATGCTTAACAATGCTTTTTTTATTTATATAATGCTGCTCACAGCTAGCCAGGCACTTTCATATGATTAACCTAACACACATCTTTTGAATGTGAGAAGAAACCAGAGTAAACCCAAGCGGACACAGGGAGGACATGCAAACCCCATATAGGCATGTTCCAAGCTTCAAACCAGGAATATCTGGAGTTGTGAGGTTACTGTGCTAACCAATTGCTCAAGTACTTTTAAATGGTCCTATTAAAACAGTAAAATATTTCATTTACTATTTTGTCTCTAAAAAGCTGAGAACAATGTTTAAACCATCAAAACTGTGATTTATGCATAATATTTTAACACCTCAGAAATTAGGTCCAGAAATAGAGATCCAAGTGATACTGTCTAACAGATGTTCTTTCTTCACACTTTTGAAAATGATCTTAAAATGCCCTGCTTTTTTGTTGTTGTTAAAGTAGGGAGTCGGGTGGGGAGGTCTCAGGACTCCTGAAGCTCTGATTAGCTCTGGTTGCAACTTATAAACCTGAGTTTGTACAGTCAGCGTTTTTGTCTTACCTTTTTTCTGTACGTTTGCGTTTGTGTATTTAGAGAGGTGTTGTAACCGGAGGTGCTGATAAAATGGTGAAGTTCTGGGACTTTGAGCTGATAAAGGACAAGGAATCAGGACCCAACAAGTGAGGCAGATGATGACCTGCTGACTGTCTGTTTTTGTGTTTGCTCATAAAGTGATTGTGTATGACTGGATTGTTTGTCTGTCGCTGCAGGAGGCTGACAGTGAAACACACTCGCACACTGCAGCTGGATGAGGATGTGCTTTGTGTGCGCTGCAGTCCCGATCAGAGACTGCTGGCTGTCTCCCTGCTTGACTGTACAGTGAAAATATTCTACACAGACACACTGAAGGTAAATAGAGCAGAATAAGACTATATACAGTGTTCCCTCGCCACTTCACGTTCACCTTTCGTGGATTTTTTGCAGAACTTTTACATATTTGTTTTTATATATTTATAAACAAAATATAAAAAATATTAATGCTAACAATAAAGGAATGTTATAAACCATAAAATATGAGCATTTACAGTAAATAGCTGTTGTATCTACTCGATGTGTAAGATATAACGTGCTGTAAGCTCGGTACAGACGGAGCATGTGTGATACGAGAGTGATGTATGGAGTGTTAAGTAAAGAGAACGTTCCATTACTTCAGCGTGTTGCAAGTATTTTATATTTTTCTCTTGGAAAAAGTCTAAGATGATATTAATGTTCTTTTTTTCCATATCACGTACCCAGTAGCACTGGTCATAACTAAATATATATATATTTACACCACTTATCATTGTAATAAATAGTCATATACACACATATGTATATATTGTATATATATATGTGTGTGTGTGTGTGTGTGTGTGACTATTACAATGATAAGTGGTGTGGTTTTGGGCGCAAACTTTATTGTAAGCAGTTGTATTTCTGTATTATTCTATTTTAGTCTATTTGTGTGTTATTTAGTGTTATTTCTGTTGATGCAAATTAACAGAAGTATTTCCAACTTTATTTACATTTGGTGAGGTTATAACCTACAGACATGAAAGTGAGGTTATAACCTACAGATGATGCTTGCAGTCATATATTAATAAATATTTTAAATGCAGTTTAACCTTTAGTATGTGTGTGGGATATCTGAATAACTTTTGAAAAGATAGCTAAGTATGAAATAGGTGTTATAATTAAAAACTCACCAGTCTTTTGGCCATGGGTGTCTTGTCCTCTCCAGGAAGATGCTGCTCCAAAGCCAGAACGACGCAGTTAGCGATGATTGTGGCCAGAATCATGTACTCAAACGGAGTAAGATCATGGTTAAGGTAAATATGTAACAGCTGTAGCATCAAAATGTAATACACTGAAATGTAACGATTCTGATGTTTCCCACACGTCACAAAGTCACACACGACAACTCTGAGCCCTAGGTGCCAAGCTGCTAATGAAGAATTACCACCCAAGGGGTTGGCCGAATCACAGCAGGGCATTTCTGAGGTCACCATGGAGACATTCCCACTGTAAGCAAGACCTAAGGAGATGCGATACTGATACCAGACCCTCATCATCACTAAAGAGAATATTACAAACCAAAGTGCTTCAGCACTGAGCTCTGTCCCTGAGCCATTCTGGTTCATCCCTGATCATGTTAAGGTAGCAGATGTGTGTGGTTCCCTTCCATCGTGAAGTCCAGTATGTGACCTCTGATGTGTGTTTCCTGAAGGCTAGTGTGTGTTCCTGGAGTTGGTTTCAGATGTACGTTTTCCAGATTAATTAGGTTTCCCATGTCTAAGAACTTTTCAGGACAGATAGGTCAGACCAGGGATGACTCAATGTTACAGATGTTATATTTGTAAATGATCACATATACAAATACCTTTTAGCAAAATAATCAAATCTACTGATCTACTGCTTAGATTCCATGTTCAAACAATAGCTGATCATGGGGGTTTACTAACCATTTACACGCCGAGCTGCGTAAGATATTTGGCAGGCAAAATCTAATACAGCTCACATTTTCACATTTATGCAGTAATTAAGAGGCTGATAAATTTTGACAAAAGATACAGTTGATTTCGGTTAATGGGACCACATCGGGACGCGATCGTTTTGGTCCTAATAACCGGCTGGTCCGATTAAACGAACATGC
>JAVSBV010029632.1:0-11715 GCA_033117975.1 Parotocinclus spilosoma | reverse complement strand
AGAGTTTCTTCACGGATATTACATACTGTACACGTTCTTTGGTCCGATTAAGCAGAATTTTGGTCCAAATAAGCGAAGAGCATTACATGTATATAATAGGATTTGTTTCTGTAATTTAGGATTTGGTCCGAATAAGCGGCTGGTCCCATTAACCGGAATCGACTGTACATATGAGAACAATATAAAATAAACACACAGGTGTATAATAATATAATAGCAATAATAGCAGCAATGTGAATATGTGAATAATAATAATAATAATAATAATAAATGATATGGTTTAATATAAATAATAATGATAATATGTTATTACAACAGTACAGTACCGGTTGACGCCCCTTTACACAAATAACAAATACTCTAATGAATAAATAAAGATGAATTTAGTTTGAATAAAAATTAAATTATTTACACTGTGTACCATAAAAGTACCATAATAAAAAACACTGTGTAATAAATATGAAATACAGAATAAGCAGTTTTTATGATTATTGTACCTATGATGTATTGCACGTCTGGTTCCTACCACCGATGTTACGACCGGGCATCCCGGAGAGCTCCCAAGACCGTTCCAGGATTGAGTTTTTAAGATCCGGAGCCCATAATGCAGTAACCACAGACAGATAACGAATGACGGTAACAAAAGGACATTTAATAAACATAAAGGGGGTGTCAGGCATAACAGAAATTATAAGAGTCCCATGTAAGAGTCCAGAGGCGACCAAGGGGTCGAAAGTCCAGAACTCCAGTGTGGGGGTGCCGGGGGCCCACAAGACGACCAAGGTCCCGGGGATCCGCCCACGGCAATAGTCTTAAGGATCCGTATGACGAGTCGGTGCCGAGGGTCCACGGGAGCTAGGGCGTCGGGGTCCATGGCCGGCGAGAGCGACGAGGGTCCGCTGAGTGGCACAGGTGCCGCGGGTCCACGCACTGCCATGGGTGCTGTGGGATCCGCATAAACGACACGGAGCCGGGGGGCCAACTCGAAAGCCTGTAGGTCGACGGACCACGTGACGACGTGATAAGAACTGAAAAGGGAAAGTAAGAAAGCCCGAACGAAAAGAAAATAAAAGGACAAAATCGGGATAAAAGAAAGGACGGCCTAATGAAGCCGTGGATCCCAAGATGGCCTCTGACAGCCGAAGATCCCAGGGCTGTCCATGACGGCCGAGGATCCAACAACGGCCTCTAATGGCCACGGATCCGGGGGCGGCCTCAAGCGGCGCCGGGAGGCAACCCCTCCAGCCGCGGATACAGACATGACCTTTTAGGGATCTTTTAGGGATTTTCCTTGCCACTGTCGCCCTAGGCTTGCTCAATTTGGGATTGGCCCTTTAAGGTCATATAAGATTATAAAGCTGATTTAAGACGATGTTGTTAAAAGCGCTATAGAAATAAAAGTGAATTGAATTGAAAGTCTTGAGTTTCTTCAAAAAGAAAAGTCTTTGATGGACCTTATTTGTGAGGTGCGAAGCTTTTAAGACTTCAGGTAAGGTCAGCTGAGATGAAAAGTCCAAGATACGTGATGTTGTTCACCTCTGTATGAGTAGGGGTGGCTAAAAGTTTTAAGAACGGCACAGGTTTTGGTTTTCATAAAGGTTCCTGCCTCCGTCGTTTTAGAACCTTTCGTCAGATGTTTATATGGTATAATGAATTACAGTTATAAGAATTCCATACATTTTACTAATAAATACCTTCAGTTTAAGCAAATACTTCTTAAATTACTCTTTAAGACTTTTACAATTCTCAAAGAGATTCTGATTCTGGGCGCAATCTTGATACATGGCAACCCATTCTTGCTTAATCAGTGCTTTGAGTTGATCTTTAAGTTTCTGTTTTTTTTTCTTTCCATCCTTTTTAAGGATTCACCACAGGTTCTGAATGGGATTGAGATCTGGGGATTTTCCTGGCCATGGACCCAAAATTTCAATGTTTTGTACGCGGAGCCACTTGGTTCTCACTTTATCTTTGTGACCTGGTGCTCCATCATGTTGGATAAAACATTGTTTATCCCCAAAAAAGGTGAGGAGTTTCACTTGGAGTTTGTTTTGGTACCATTCCTTATTAATGGCTGTTTAGAAGACGGTCCTGACACTTTCTGGACTTTCCTGGCCGCCCTGAAGTCTTCTTAACTGCAATAGAACCACTCTAGTTGTAGTTATTGATGATTTATTGGTTTAATGGTTGAACAGGGAGTTATCTTACAAGCAGAACTGACTGCACGGGTTTACTTACGGTGATCAGAAGAAAACCTAAAAGCACCTGTTACGAGATGTGGTGGTTTTTATTTAGGATAGGGATAAGTCTATCCCACAACGTATAACAAGAATGGGGAAATAATATAGAACAACTGAAAAGGGATGAAGAGCGGAGCGCAAGGCTCCTAACATAATAAAACCGAAAAGATAAAGGGGCGCGCCGATATTGCTTCCCGAGTGGGAGCAACGCGCGAATTGGTCACGAGAGGGAGCCAAAGCGCCAGCCAGGGCAGAAAGCACAGTTTTGGGGCGTCTCTGAAATGGCGAGGCACAGAGGTAGTCCAAACCACCAGGGAGCGAGCGTGAGCTCGAATGTGCATGCAATTAACTGAAAACCAAACCGGGACACATCTTATAGAGTGCGTGTTTACTTGGTGGCCACTCTAGCCGGGGCACACCTCGAGTCAGCAGCCGACTAGAGTCAGACTCAAGAGAGCGCTAAAGCGCCGGTGTGATTTGAAGGGCTGAATTGAGGCTAGGTAGGTGCCGGCAACAGAAGAGCGCGATTTTTAAAACGTGCGAGGAGCGCATGAGTACGGATCGGGGGAAAACCCTCAAAGTGCCCCTAACAAACTAAATACCTCGGGGGTTACCAGCCCATACCAGTCCTTTGGCACTAAAAGCCCCCGGAACTCAACCACTATCTCTAGGGAACGCGGAAGGGCGCCGGTGGTCAGACGCGAGAAACGAACGGAGATGGAATCCCGATGAAATAATGATGACCTGGCCCCGAACAGCTCCAAGAACCACGCCTTTATAGGACGTGAAGCAGCTGTTTGGGATCAGGACATAATTAAGATATAACGCCACCACGCCGATAGCTCTGTAATGGCGACCGGTAGGAACCCTAACAGGACCACTACCCTTTTAAAGCAACCAGGCTGTTCTTCTAATCGGTATGACAGAGTGATATCAGCTGTCTCGTCCTCATTAAGCCTTCCTCCTGAGCTCCTGAGATGAGATCAACACTGAACGATGTTGTCAAGTCATTTTGTCGAGCTGAAATGCAGCGTTTTTTGTGATACGGTCATTTTGTCAAGGCGGGGAATGACTGCGCAATTAATCGCAATTCATCTAAGCGCTCTTCGCAATCTAGAGTTCATACAAAACGACCTCCATAAAAACTGGAAAACTTCTCCAAACTTTTGGCCCCGACTGTCTATCCGTCTCCGGCCTTTCTGCTCAGAGAGAACTGATAAAGCGATAAAGCTGTTTTAATAAACTTGAGATGCCAAGCCTTAATGAAGGACATTGCGGTCACATTAAAAAAAATTTTTTTTAGGGGGTGAGGAACCCAGCATCACGATCTCATCCATGCCTCGATGGCTCTGCTCTCTGTACCCTGGCCCGAAGCCCTGGCTGAAAATTGGTGTCACTGCCCTCGCTGGCTGTTTGCTCCCATTTATTGTGGGTGCGAGTGTGTTTTGTTGTACGGTGGCTGCGTCGCGTCGTCGCTTAGCCCCCGAGCCTGAAGTAGAAGATTGGTGTCACGCTTACACCGCTCCTTAGCGGGAGCTGTAATGAGCTAAATGCAGAGCTGCTCGTGTTTTCGCATGCGTCTCCTGATTGCTGCCGTTCTGCTCATCACTGCTCTTTATATTTGCTCCTGAAGAAGAAGCTTGACAGGTCGCTGCCTTCTGGCGTGTAATTAACCCGTCCAATTGATAGCTGAGTGAAGGAGGTGCACCGTCGCTCCGAACCTCACACTTCAGCCTCAACAACTGCCAGACTCTTAAGGGATTTCTTTATTTGTAGGACGTACGACCGTACCGTTTGGAGAACCCGTGTCTGCTTAATCTGTTTTGATCCTCCGAGTGACTTAAACAAATCCACTCGCAGCAGATAAGGGTGTGGTTTGGCCTCGGCACGGACTGAAGTATCCGTCGGCTCTACATTTACATTTACACATTTATAGCAGACGTCCTTTATACCAGAGCGACTTCCTGTTATGCTGGGGCGTCCCCGGACAATCCACGGACGCGCCAAATCCCCAGGAACCCCACAATGTTTTAACCGGAGCCCAAAATGCAGTGATCCACAGACAAACTAGAAAATAAAGGTACATTTATTTAAATGAAAACAAAGGCAGGTCAGGCAGGAACCAAAATGACGAGACACACACACACAAAAAAAGGATGAAACCCAAGTCCGGCAGAGATGAAGGAGAGAGTCCAGAACCCGTCCCGGATCCTGGAACTGAAGCTTGGTGAGAGAACCTCGGGAATGCCGAGCCACAGCGCAGGGCGCCAGGCAAACTTTGTCCCTGGAGGCAGACCCGGAAGAGACCGACGCTCGGAAAAAGGGCCTCGTGGCTGTTGGGGAGCGCCAACCTGGCCTCGGGAACGCCGAGCCACCGACGAGACGCAGGAGCGAGGTCGGCCCTGCTGGTCCGCCCATAGGAGTCCTCGCTCCTCTCGGGGCGATGCCGGAAAACCTGGAGTCCTGTAAGGGGAAAGCAGAAGAAACAAACATGGCCTGGGAGCCGAGAGTCCATAGACGGCTTGGAAGCCGAGAAACCTTGAAACGGCTAGGAAGCCGTGAGTCCGAAGGCATGAAACTAAAATGCCTGAAACCAACCATTAAAAAGGAAACAAAAGTAAAACCATAACCGGGAGCCGAATATTAGGGCGGCGATAGAGCCGAAATACAAAGCGACATTCTGAGCCGAGGCACGGAACGGCGTAATAAACCAAAGTACGGGACGTGGTATAAGGCCGAAGTTTGGAACGGCGCAGAGCCGAAATGCAGAGCGGCACTGGAAGCCGAGAACAAAAACGAAAAAGAAACATGCCAAAAGGAAAAACCAATAGCTCGCCGCGGGGAGAACCAAAACAAAACGCCATGTGAGCAGGGAGCGAAACGTAAACAAAAGCGAAAGGAAACCACTAACACTTACAGCTCATACAGTCTTAAAATCCAAGCAATCGTGGGTTAAGGGCCTTGCTTAGGGACCATCAAGTCCAGTGCCTTAACCACTAGGCTAACACAGGTCCCAGCAGGTCCAAGGTTTGGCCCTCAACCTTGGGTGTGAGACTGAAGTTAAGCCACTGACCAGATGATCCAGGGTTCGACTATGAGCACTGCCAAGCCACCATGGTCGGGCCCTCAAGGACCCGTAAATTTTACGGGTTAAAACCCGTAACTACCGTAAATCTTCTGATATCTGAGCACTATACCTAGGGATCAAACCCAGGACCTTCGTCGCTTCCTACAGGGAACTCTGTAACTTGTTCCTTTCTGATTAGTTCTTCATGCTCGCCTGATTTGGACCGATTTCCTGGAGCTTTGCTTTTCAGTTGAGCAGGAGCTCAATTCCCCGTTAGATTTTAAGATAAAGTTACCAAGCCAATCAGATCCCAGTGTTAAAGCAAAAGGCAAGGATCCCTTTTTACAAAGTAAGTCCCCTTCCTTAATTAGTAGCTCTAAACAATTTATCTGAAGCTCTTAATGTGAATCCTGTACGAGTCTGAATCGTTAAAGTCGGAGTTTGGAGATCATGAGCGGCTCGGTCGGGTTTGAGATTGAGATCCGGACTTAACAGATCCATGACTGAAGCTCCGACCGGCCGTGGACGGTGTTTAATGAAAGACGGCGAGTTTAAACGACGTGCTGGAGAAAATCAGAAAGAAAAGAAGGATCTGATGGAAGAGACGAAGCTGCTGATGCTGTATAATCGTCCCGTAATATTTCTGATCCCTAACATCAAAACCAGCTACAAGATCAATCACTTTATTATTACTGACGGGAATAAATCTGATCTTCAGGGTCGTAGCTCTTCGGTCGAGCCGTGATTTAATCTAATTACCTCGTTTATCTCGACTTATCTAGAGCTTAAACTCAAATCCTCGTTTATAATTAACTGATAAACCTCGGCTCGTTGGACGGATCAGACAACGACAACGGATAACGAATTTAAATCCAATTAACCATTTATAAACCTATTATAATTAATTTCTTTTTCTTGTATAATTATAGAGTTGCTGCTTTGTTACGGCTGGCATTGTTGCTATGGTTACAGGTGTAGTAATACCTAAAGAGTTTGGGACAGAGTGATATTATGGGGTAACTTTGTCACTCTCGGCCAATCAGATTGCAGGAACAGAACTAACTGTGGTAAAATCTAATAATAATTCATAATAATTCATCGTGTTTTATTCAATGTTATATTAAATAATGTATAAATCATATACGTTATGAATAATAATATTATTTATTAATATATCGTGTAAAATAAATGATAGTGAAGGTAAAGTGAAATCGTTTTTTAAAAACTATTTAAAAAATAAATCTTAATCTGATCCCGGTCACAATTTGGACTCGAATAAAATAAACAAATATACAAATTAAACAAGATAAAATAAAATAAGATCATATAAAATTATGTTGAAATATGTATAATAAAAAACAAACATTTATATAAAAAGAAAATGGTTAATAGTTAATTAAATCAGAACACAAAAATATTGACCTCTTATCATCCATCATCTAACATCTAACAAAATAAAAATAAATTAATTAAAAAAATAGCAAATACAGTCAGAGAATTCGGTAGGAAAAATATACTAAAATGAAAATAAATAAATTAAAATCAATGAAATGTGAATAGAAAAAAATAAAATAGAGTAACTGCTGCAAGTAAAAATATATAACACAAATAAATAATAATAATACATTGAAAAAAAATTATAATACGAATGCATTAAAGAATAAACAGAATGCAAACAGAATAATTAATTAAGAAAAAATAAGAAACATCAATGAATTACTCTGGGATAACAATGGACTAAAAATGGAATAAATACGAATAAATGCATTCAAACAAAATAAAAAAACGTGAAATAATAATAAAAAAATAAACCTGAAGCAGAATAAATACTTAAGTATTTAAGTAATAATAAATAATAAATAATAAAAAAATAGCTTGTTATAAACGTATTAAAATGGACTAAATAATAATAAATAAATAAAAAATAAGGCAATGCACACAAAAAATAGGGGATATTTGAAATATATAATAAATATATAAAATATAGCGTACATATTATATATACACTATATATAGTATATAAAATAAAGTGAAATAAAATAAAAAAATAACAAATAAAACATCTATAGCTTGTAGCAGAAAAAATAATAAATACAAAAAAGGTACAAATTAAATACTAAAAACTATTAGTGAATTAAATAAGGATAAAACAATGAAATCTGTGATGTAATATTGTCGTTATTATATATAATCATTTATACACAGTGCACGGTATGAGGTGGATAATCAGGTTGAATTATGACGTCTTAAAGCTTGAGGTTAAGATGCTCATTAAATACTAGAAGTCAAAGCCTCCAGTCTCTCGTTGCTTTATTAATAACGGCTCAATTTTAGGCTTCCAGAAGATTTATTTCAGTAGAATGACTGAATTTCTGCTAAACTCTCTGGCACAACTTTCAACAAGTGATGAGTAAAAGTGATTACTAGGTGAGAAAAACAATTGTAAGGGGGATCGTAGCTTATACAGTTCCTAACGTAATTATCTTCCTAAAGCAGGATTAGCGTAGCATTTGTAGCATGCCTTAAAACGGTTTCGTTTTCCCAAACACACAAAGATCACAAGTCTGAACAAAAATCAATAAATAAAACAGGTCATGATCAGTAAACAATCGACATGGCGTGATGAAAATAAAGCGACGTATCAAAATAGGAGTCACTCACTGTAACGGCACATTAAGGAACCAAAAAATATCTAAATAGCCCAAAATAAAAAGGAAATAAATTACCGTACAGACAATCATTTACATTATGTACATCCAGCTTCGGTTAAATAAACTCGGTCCCTGACCAGCGGCTCCTCGGCGTCCTTTAAGTCTCACGATCGGGCGTAAAAGTGCCACTTTTGGAGAAGGTAGAGCCCTGTGGGACACCTTTTAGAGTCCCGGAGAAGAGTGGAGCGATCAGAGGAGGCCATTGTCTAAAAAAAAGTTCGACCCTTTTGTTAGACGTCCATGCTTTGGAAAAAAGTGTACGTTTGGGAGGGGAAAAAAAAAAGAGTACGGAATGAATAAAAAAAAAACCTCAATATTAAAGTTTTATCTGGTGGCGAGGGGGGAAAAAAAGGAAAAAACCCGAAAAAAAAAAACACGATGTTTTTTTTATTAAGGTGTCTTAAAAAGTCCATAAGTTAGGAGGAAAAAAATATTCCAAAGGCGTCTCCCTGTCAGACTGTATAATCCCATTCTTATGCAGGTAAACACAAAAAGCAGAGACTCTCAGAGACTCCAGTAGTTTGGAAATGTGTAGCAGGCACTTAAGTCTGTCCCATTGCTCAGATGACTGTGTTAAGCGTATACAAATTTTACCACGTGACCCCTTCCTGTTCCCGTTCCCATTCCCGTTAGCCCAGGATGTCCAGGTAAGCCGGCGCCGCTTTTCCCATAGCGAATAAGATTTTTTGGATTTCCTTAATGTTGAGCCTTTGCTGTGGTTCCCTCTGCCAGCAGCCCAACATCACATCGTACACCTCCTTAGGACACACACGGGGGCGCTCTAGCACCCGGCCCTGCGTTATACACTCGATCACCTGCGGAGAAGGGAAGATAAGAGAGGGGGTGAGTTACGCGGGATGGCATCGTCACAACGGGTCCGCTGGGGCATACCAATGCTCTGCTGACCCAAATAACTCGGCTCCAAACCTCCTGGTTAAAAAACGGGGCATCACGAGCTTCCATCCCGAAGTGTTAGGGTTCGCGCTTTTTGCCCGTTACCGTTTTTCGCCGCGGTGCGTTATTATACCCCGATCCCTTAGTTTTCTGTCTCTGTTTCTCCCCACGTCATTCATGCCCCGCCACTCGTTTTCCCTGGCATCTGATGGCGCCCGGGACTCGCGGCTGGTAGAGGGGCTGTACCCCAGACCCGCGGCTCTTGTGGCTTGCGTTTGGGTCTGCGGCCGCAGGGGTCGTCTCCAGATCTTGGCTGCTGGATGCCGCTATAAATTCGCTAATGGCGGCGACCCCCGGATCTGCGGTCGTACCTGGCCGTGTTCCGTGTTTATTTCCTTTTAGTTCAGGCTCCTTTTTGGTTTTTGCCTTTTTTAGTTATTTGGGTTCGTTCGCGGTTGCCTGGACCCCGGCATCGAAGCCGTTTTGTGCGGAGCCTTTACAGTGGAACCGCGACCCCCTCCAGCCCGTTCGCGAACCCCTGGCCCACTGTCCCCCTTGAACTTGACTGTTTAGCTCACAGTGGACCTTCAGCGCCCAGGCAGTTCACGAACCCCTGGACTCTGGACTGTCGGCCCCTATTCCCTGTCGGTCTGTGGATACTGCATCATAGGCTCCGACTCCATAGACCTGATAGGGATCCTGGGGATCCAGGAATGGTCTTACGAGGTCTCCGGGATGCCCTATCGTAACACCAGAGTGGTGCAAAGCACACCGCCATTGGCCTCTGGAGCGGTGGGAAAAGTGTTTTGTGTTCTGTGCCGTGGGTCATGTTTCTCTATCTGGCAGTCTGGTCAGTGTGGGAGAACATTATCAGCCTGACAGGATTGTGCCAACTGTACAGTTTGGTGGAGGAGGGATAATGTTATAGGGCTGGTTTTTTTTGGGGTGACGACACACCCTTGGGCCCCTTGGGCAACTGTTTTAGGTAAGGCCCTTGTCTTTCCCTCAGTTCAAGCTCCAAGCACCTCGGAGAAGAACGGATTGACCTCACAAACGCTCTTCTGGATGAATTCCCACAGTCACAGTCCAAAATCTACACCGTGGAAAGCCGTGACCGAAGAGTGGAAGCTGTAAATCCTCATGGGACAGCATTTTTTTTCCCCCGAATTCTTTCCGTTGCTCTTTTCTGTCCTAAACCTCAATTTCTTTACCCTCCCATCCATCCTCTAACCTTGTCAACCTCGCTCTTTTCACCCGCCTTCTTTTCCCGACCTTATGTACCTCTCACTTATCTTCCCTCTCTCTTTCTGTCCTTCCCTAACCTTATACTCCACACACCCTGATACTTACCCACTGTACTTCCCTTAAGCTCCTCTCTACCACCCCAAAATCCATCCTCTATCTTCTGTTCCTCTCTCTCACTTGCCTCCATAACCTTACAAGCATCTCTCGATATCCAAACTCGACCCTTACACCTCTTCATCACCCCTTTCCCCCACGTTCCTTCTGTCCTTCCCTAACCTCTCTACCCTCTCGCCCTCCTCTCCAAACCCTGTACCCCTCTCCAGGACCCACCAAAACACATGAGCGGTGATGGTATCGGAGAAAATACGGAATGTTAAACATTTTCCGTTACATTCCAGAGGCCTGCTATGACACATACAATAAATTCCATGGGTAAAACATTTGTGGGGTTCTCTGGCAAAAGTGGGCGTCCCACTCCAGGGCGGGCGCCTAGCCACGGCCGGGTGAAGCCGAAAAATCAATAGCCTTTCCAGAATTTTGTTCCAAAGATCTCACGTGTAAAAAAAAAAAACCTTGAAAAATACTCTTGAACCTGAAACTTCTCCAG
Organism: Parotocinclus spilosoma; assembly: GCA_033117975.1. NCBI lineage: Eukaryota > Metazoa > Chordata > Actinopteri > Siluriformes > Loricariidae > Parotocinclus > Parotocinclus spilosoma. The sequence goes on along the minus strand of JAVSBV010029632.1, from coordinate 954 downwards.
CTCAACGCCCGCCCCGGCGAGACGCTCCTGCTCCTGTTAAGTGCCCCCTTTGGTTCATTTAATGATTAAAAAAGATACCAAACTCCCCCCCCCTCCAAAATCGGAGTGATATTCCTTGTTTTTGAGACGTTCCTATTCGGAGAAGAACCCAAGAGGGATGAAAAGCCCCGAAAACAGACCCAGTTTTGAAGAACGTCCCACGCCCCTCGCGTTACTGAACTCGGAGGAGGAAAAACAATTTGGTAAACATTAGTCAGAAGTGCTCGCCGTTTCATTTCGTCTCTCTGACAGGAGGAAGTCATGTGCACGACGGGCGACGCGTCCCTCATTAAGCTTGATTTGACTCGGAGTCTTTGTTTGTCTAACAGCCGGAGATGGCGGCACATAATTAGTCCGTTATCATCGTCAGCCTTAATGGATTCGACTCTTGCTTACAGGCGGAATCCAGATAGGAAGTTCTAATTCGAATGAACGTGACAAAAATATTAGACCGCTAGATCGTTCAGGTTCCGTATCTGATAGGTACATTTGCTTTCAGTGTGCCCCCCCCCGGTTTGTCCCCCCTAAACATCTGTAGTGACTGTACCACCAATCAGCTTTCCCATTTCAGGTTCAGGTTTCAGGTCACTTCAGGCCCTTCCACAACTTTTCTGTTGGGACTTTGACTTGGCCTTTCGTTTTTTACCATTCTTGGGTAAAACGACTGGAATTCAGTTATATAATCTATTTCGTTTTATAATTTATTTCATTTTTTAATTTTTCTATTACTAATTTAACTTTTACTATTAATTTGTTATTTATTTATAATTTATTGCTGTAATTTAATATACTTTTGGTATTTATTTAGTTAGCATCTAGGCCACCCATGGAGGTCGGATCCCCTGTTGAGTCTTGGTTCCTCCCAAGGTTTCTTCCTACCATTTTAGGGAGTTTTTCCTTGCCACTGTCGCCCTA
>JAVSBV010029621.1:0-11716 GCA_033117975.1 Parotocinclus spilosoma | reverse complement strand
TACACACACACACAAAACACACACACATATACACATATATATATATACACATATATATACATATGTATATATATGTGTATATATACCAAAAAATAAAAATAAAAATTTATATATATATATATATATATTTATTTTTTATTTTTTTTTTATTATTATTAATTTATTTTTTGCTTTTTCCACCTTCCAGAGCCAACGTTTTTTTTCTGTTCATTAAATTTTTTTCCAGATTCACTTTAATTTAATTGTAGGTTAAATACTTTTTTTTTTTAAAATAAACATTTATTTTTATTTCTTCCTCCTTCCTTGTATTGATTGATTAAACATCAAATTGAAAAGTGCTGAAAAATAAATATTTATTTGTATTTTTTTTCATCCCTCCTCAGTAGATTTTTGAGTAGGAACATCCGAGGAACGAGCAATTAAAAAAGTCTGGCCTTAACGAAGAAACCCTGAAAAGCAACGATAGGGGGAACCGTGGAAGGCGTGGCGACCTCCCCTTACACTTGCCAAGCTGAACCTTGAGCAGGAGCAGAAAAAGAAAAACCCATTATTTTATTGGGTATTTTCGCTCTGTATTTTATTAATTAAAAACGCGGGCCTGGATCCAAAGTTCTGACGCCACGTTTCAGGTCAAGACTCGTGTCCATGTGTAATCGATTTAATCTCAAGCACCAAATCCAGAGAGTAGCCTCAAGCAAAATATGACTCAAGCAGAAAAAGGCATGATACAGTACGTTCCGTTGGTACCTAACATTGTTTTTGTTGCTGGTAATGTTACGGCTCACATAGAAAAAAAAACACATATTTAATAAACAGTATTCAAGATCAGGTTTGGCGCAATGATTTACAATGTTGGTACGTTCCGATAAACCCACTGTAAAAATTGAAAGGAGTTTTAGATATACTGAATATATATATCTATATCTATAGCTATATATATGTACCTAATAGGGTTAAACACTTAAGACTCTTAAGACTAAGCTACAGTTGGGCAAAATCCCTCAAACAAAGCCTATTTTATACTAAAAGTATTGAATACTTATAATTAAAGTATTGATAAACTAAGCGTGAAAAACGAAATCAAAATTTGATCGTCCATTTACGGACAGAGGGTGCTGCTGCCCAGCTGCCCAGCATCTATGGCCTTGCCCGGGGCCAAATTTCTGGGCGTAAGCCGAAACAAGCTTGCTGCAATGACGTCTTTGGTCGATTTGCAGGTGATTTTGGGCGTCAGAACCCACGTTAGGGTTAAACAGGCCTCTGTTTTGGAGTATAGGTTGGTATTAGGTCAGCGTTTCCTGACTCTCCTGGCCTCGGGTGGTCAGTCGGGATAGAGCAAGAACCCCGTAAAGGTGCTGTCGTCCTCGCTGCTGGAATAGACGCCGTTCCAATCCCTCAGGGTCTCCACCCACACCTGGTCTCCAGCAGCAAGCTTCAGGAGCACCAGGCTGGACGCCTGGTCGATGTCCTGGGCTTGAAGGGTGTCCCGCGAGCGGAGCTTACGTACCCCGTTGACCACCAGGGCCGCGCGTAAGGGCTTGTTGCGCACGGTTATCTGGTAGGAGAACACGTAAACCCCTGGGTGAGTGCAGTTGAACTTGCTGGCCGCCACGTCGTAATGGTTTTCTCCGTTGTAGAAGATCTTGTCGAAGCGCACCGGGAAGCCCGAGGGCGGGAACGATTTGCTGGGGTTGAGACCCACGCTGAAGGCGGAGCGAAGCCGGCTCGCGCCGTCACCCGACGTCCCTTTGATACCTTGCATCCCGCGGTCGCCGCGTTTCCCTGGGGGTCCCCTGTCTCCTTTCGGTCCCCTTAGACCCCTCACACCTGGACTACCTGGAAGGCCTTGTGGTCCCGGCTCCCCCTTGATCCCAGGGTTCCCAGGGTCACCGCGCTCTCCCGGTATGCCGGGGTTTCCGTGCATTCCGTGTTGCCCCGAAGGGCCGGGGTCACCCCTCATCCCTTGGGGCCCTGCTTCACCTGGCTCTCCTTTCTGCCCTCTGTCGCCTAGCAGGCCGCACTCTCCCCTCTCACCCTTCTCACCCTTTTCTCCAGCCGCACCGGTTGGCCCGGGAGGTCCGTCTCTGCCCGACTCACCTCTGTCACCTTTGGTCACGTTCTGACTCGGATCGCCCTTATCACCTTTGACGCCTTTGTATCCCGGCAGACCCCCCGCGCCTTTTTCACCTTTGAGGCCGGTGTCGCCTGTATCGGGAGAAACGCAAAATCGCCGGTTTTTCGTCCTGCTTTTGAATGAACCTTCTAACCCCGTTCGGGGTAAACGGGCAAGTCTAAAATGTACCTTTCATGCCAGCCTTGCCCGTAATGCCAGGAGAGCCCGAGATGCCACTGTTTCCTTTCTCACCTTTTTCCCCTTTGGGATTGCAATTAGGTCACATAAGTAAACCCAAAATATTTCCACACCACATATCAAAGAGCATCGCGGACGTTCACCTTTATCTCCCTTCAGTCCTTGCAGTCCAGTCGGACCAATGGGTCCCGGGGCACCTCTGAATCCCACGTCCCCCTTTTGACCAGGAGGACCTATAAAAGATCAACAAACAGATAAGGAACACTTTGTTTTTTCCGTTATATTATTTATGGCGTTATTGTAGGTCAAACAAAAGGTTAAAATGGTGGCCGGACAACCCCATTTCTTAACCTGGAGGTCCCGCGTCTCCTTTCGGACCCGACGGCCCATGTTCTGGAGGGCAGCACTCACAGACGTTAAAGTAACATTCACTATAGTCCAAAGTGTAGTTGTCCTGTGCCATGTTTGGTGACGCGGTGGTATCCAGGTAATGGGCGCCAGACGCAGGAGCAGGGACGGCCGTGCCGTCCATCATAGCGGGGACACGGTCTTTCACCTTGGTCGAGTCCACGACTCTTGCCGTGACCGTGGCTTTACCGGAGTGTGTGGTGGTCTGGTCCAAGTCTCGAGGAGGCTTTTTCGTGTACTTTGGACGTGGGGTCATCTTAATAGCATCGCTCATGGGAGCCAGAATCAGTACGGTTAGGGCCAGGAGGACATGAACTGTCAGCCTTTTCATTTTGGACCTGCGGAAATAAAGCAGAGAATTCAACATGTCTTCATTGTCCATACAGACCATCCATTCTGTGAAACAACCAAAGTCCAAAAAATGTCCAAGCCCAAAGTATTACATGTAGGAACGCGTGTCATTTTCCGAAATCTGCAATGCATTTCTTTAACCATAATGGTTTGAAAATGGTCTCGGTCATGATTCGCCGCCAAAGAGTTCGTACTAACGATTGCGAGATTTAACATTTATGTCATTTAGCAGACGCTCTTATCCAGAACGACTTACAATCGATAGTCTTACCGTCCAAGCAATTGTAGGTAAGGCCAGACTTTTTTAATTGCTTGTTCCTCTGATGTTTCTACTTAAGAATCTACTGAGGGAGGGAAAAAAACCCTAAATAAATCTTTATTTTTTAGCACTTTTCAATTTCTCGAGGACTATGTGGAATCAACACAAGGAAGGAGGAAGAAATAAAAATGCATTTTCATTTAAAAATAAATTATATTTTATCTACAATTAAATTAAAGTGAACCTGGAAAAAAATGTAATGTACAGAACAATACTGTTGGCTTATTATTCTTTTAAATAAATAAATAATTATTTTTTTTACCCCTTAAGTGTAATATCCTTACTTTTCGCTTCTCCTTCCCTATTATCTGTTCCCCTTCTGCTATACTGTAACAAAAACTGTGACCTGTTTACCTATACCAAATGATTGTTTTGTATCTTAAAATTACTCACAAATAAAGAGTTAAAAAAAAAATTTGTGTTTTTTTTTGTTATTCTTCAAATATGATCGTCCGCGAAACAAGCAATTAAAAAAAAGTCTGGCCTTAAGGGCCTTGCTCAGGGCCCCAACTGCGGCAGAGGACGGATTTGAACCCTGGACCTTCTGCTCCATAGTCCAGTGTCTTAACCACTAGGCCACCACAGTCCCACAGAGATGGTAGTTCCGGGTCCGAACGACGCCTTCTCAGACCAAGCAGACCAAGTGTGCGCCATTAAAGCTCTGATTACTTACAAATCTAGCAACAGTGTACATAGGTGGCAAAATTAAGAACGTCCGAAACCTGAGGACACTCTATCTGTACTAATCTTCTAACGCTCTAAGCCCTGGCCATGCAGATCCTCACCACAGCGGCCAAGTTTCCTTACCCCCGCCGTGTATGGCGCTTTTGTGACACAGGATACGGCACGCTCATGAATCAACCCCATCTAGCAAATGGCAAAAGGAGACAAGAAAGGCAGAGGCCAGGCAGGCAGCTGGACTCAGGGCAACAGGCCTGGTCATCTGATATCGGCAAAAATTCCTTCAGCACTCTTACCTGAGCCCAGACAGTGGACTAACGCCAAGTCCGGGGGTTAAAGAACGAGCAGGGGGATTGGTAAATCGATAAGACGCTTGGACATAACCATTTCCAAGACGTAATCTTCAACGTTAGGTGTGAAAACTAGACAGTAGGTCCCAATGGACTCAATGTCACTCGTGTGAGGATTGTGTTGCGTGACGAAGCACGTTAAAGTGGAGCCTTAATGCTATAAATGTACACGGATGAATATAAACCAGCTCAGTCGTGGCTACGACCCTTTTCTGGATCTCGAATCGGCCTGCTCGCTCAGCTCAGACAGGGTATCAGAGTATCACTCCAGCCTATTTGGTGTTACGCCAAGAAGGCTTTTGCTCAAAAGAGCACTTATAATCTCACCACCGTAGCCTGAACCTGAGCTGATTAATTTGGGTGAAAGAGCTAATCTAACGAAGCATCAGTTTGGGTAAGATGAAGACTCCTGCCAAGGGAAAGAGATTTAGCCCAGAGTCGGTCAGAAAAATCCCCCATCGCCTGCTTCACCTTCTCGCCATCTCTCAACGAACGAGAGACCAGTGGGCGGGCCGGCCTGTTACCGTTCCCTGCAGGTCCGTCTCGGGAGCAAAGCCGAGCAAATGACCCGACGGTATCGCCCCGGCGCTCACTTTACATCTCCTCTCAGAGGTCGAGGTGCATCTCACTCAACCCCCCTCGCTTAGCACAGCCCCTCGGGTCACCCTCTGGCCACACACACCCCTGCACCTGTCAAAAAACCTGGAGAACAGACGGTATCACGCTACCGCCGAGCCGACAAGGATGGGTGGTTTTGAGTCGTACCGTGCCTTTGATGAAGAGGGTAAATGCGCCCCCCGGCTACACGCCCATTCATCATACGAGCCACTTTTTGTGAAGAGGGCGGGGGCACGGCTGCCACCTGAGCCCGAGGCGCGTTCGGCCTCTGGTAGAGTAACGGCTCAGGCTGTGCTCGAGTGGTAAGCTCTTAATGGAGCTCACTGTGACCCCGTGAAGAAAGGAGAGGCTGTTGGAGCGTTCGCCTAAAAAGCCTCATTCAACGTCTTTATCTTTTTTTCCATCTCCGCTTCCCTTTCCTCCCGATTCTGCCCGCTTCCTGGATCCTTTCCCCTTTTGTGCCAATAAATAAAAACGCAATCGAATCGAGCAATAAACGCCCGACTCGCGTAAAAACGTAAAACGTAAAACGATGGAATGCGGCCCACAGTTTTTGAAACGCCGAACCTTTTTTGGTCCTAAACGACAGCTCTGGGATGCTGAGCGCTAAAACTACTGATGCTGTAGGTAAGGTGAGGAACCTGTGCACAATTATATTATATTATATTAGAAACGCACCAAACGAACTAAAGAAACAAGATCTATCAGACGTACGGGATCGAGACGGATTATTTACCAGCTCTTGCTCCTTCCCCCCAGAGTCCAGCAGTTTCCACCCGATGATGCGCAAACCAGTGCAAAAATATTTGGACCCGGCCTTAATATAAAGGCGCGCCGGCAAAGGGGGAGTGTCGTCCCGCTTTCCGTCGCGCTTCACAAGTGGGTGGGCTGTGTTGGTTCTGGCCCAGTGCTCCGCAGTCACCCAGACTGAACGTGAACAAAGTGCCGTTGCTGTGAGTGACCCAGAAACCTGACCCAAGGCCGCCGAGCGCCGCGTCCGCCCTCTCGCTCTCTCGCTAGCCTTCTTCTCAAGCCTGACCGTTTGAATTATTAGGATCTTGCCCGTGACTTGGTTGAAATCCTAATTGTTGGACGCCAGGGTGCCATAACGGTCCAAATACAGGTACGCAGAATTAAGGGGCGTGACTCGACCCACCACCGTTGTTTCATAAATCACATTCTCTTTCCTCTTTATACACTGGAAACCCTGCTGGTTATTCTGTCTTGCTGCGGACAAATGGATCTTACACAGACCAGCACCACAAAACAAAACATCTTATCTTAGCTGTGCTTTAGTCTTTAGCCTCCGTGAGATTCGGCCTTGCAGAACACGTGTTAAGAAGCTAACGTTCTACCCTCCATGTTTAGTGTACACAAAACAAAACAATGCTGATGTTACATAGTGGTTGGGTCACACACCCCGCTGAGTAACCTATCCTGCGGTCACTGCGGGCCATAAAAAAGGAGTCAAATCTCCAAATGTCGGCATTTTAAAAGAACCTTTTCTAACCGCACGAAATGGACGCGCCACGTAGCCTGTTGCTCTCTAGCGGCCTCTATCGAATATAGGTGTAAAGGTTTCAACCGTGCCGGGCGGACAGTGTCCTGCGGCGTTTTTTGGATGTTAGGGAAGCGTGTAGGTGCCTATAAAGTATGGACGATGTGTGTTAAATGGGCTGGGTTTTGAGTTTTGCGTTTTTAGAGCAAAGTGCTTGTGACTGAGCGGGTCCCCCAAAAATAAAATAGAGTTCTGAACATAAATATAAGATCTAGAAATTAAAATAAAAGCTTAGGAAGAATAATTAAATGCGCAAAAAAAACCTTTACCGATGTCTAATTTTAATCTAATTATCTAAGGCCAGACTTTTTTTATTGCTTGTTTCGCGGAGCCGCCGACGACCATATTTGAAGAATACAAAAAAAAATATTTTTTTGTTTGTATTTCTCGGATCCACCGCAGCACCAATGGTTGAAAAAAAACAAAATTATTCTTCTTATTTTTTTTTTAGCTTTTTCTGCCGTCCAGTGGAGATCAAACGGTTTTCTTCTGTTCATTATTTTTTTCAAGATTCATTTTAATGTAATTGTAGGTTAAATAAATTTTATTTTTAAATAAAAATGTATTTTTATTTTTTCCTCCTTCCATGTATTGATTCCACATAGTCCTTGAGAAATTGAAAAGTGCTGAAAAATAAGGATTTATTTGTATTTTTTTTTCCCTCCCTCCTCAGTAGATTCTTAAGTAGAAACATCCGAGGAACAAACTATTAAAGTCTGGCCTTAACTGTAATTCTTACATTAAACGTCACTTCACAAAGATTTATGGCTTGTCTACGCCCTCTGCTGGCCGAACTCGGTACAGCAGGGTCGTACGCGCGACACGTAGCTGTCTCTCATACATACTGGTGACCAGTACGCTTACCACCATCCAGTGCTGGTGATCGTACTGGCACCGGCATTATTATACTTTCAAGGTTTAATAACAATAAATAAATAATGGCATCCATCCGGCTGTGACTTGTGACGTATGAATCTATTTGTTTCGTCTGCTACCTCCTTATCCGATACGTCCCAGGTCGGGTAGATCGGACCGGTCGGGATTTAACAACACCCCAGCGCCGCGTGCGCATCTGGAGCGGCGAGTCCGATGACGTCACGCGCCGTACTGCGGCGCCAGCATCATGACCACCGGGAGCTTCTGCAGAAACCCGGGTCGATTTCGTTCGATGTCGTGTTGAGGACGAAAGGGATCGTGGGATGATAACATATCTTGCTCGTGCTGCATTGCACGCACGCACACACACACGCGCGCGCGCGCACACCCTCACATGGTACCCACCACACACACACACACACACACACACGTTTATACAAACGCGCGCGCAGGTGAGAGTGGGGGAAAAAAAGCAGGGTGGTGTCCGATCTAAAGCACAGTGACATTCCCAAACCGGTAGATCCGCTTTGCGTTTGGACGAAGCAGCGTCCCGAGACCGAGCTGAGCGTAAGGAGGACTTGCAAAGGTGAGTAATGAGCTCAACTTTTCTCCTGCTCTTTATCGCTCTTCTGAAAGCTCTTTCAAGACGGTCCAATGCCATCGATGAATAGTCAGACCTGAGCGGGTTCTCCAGATGATCCTCAGATGATAGGAGATACTTCGTTTTGGAACTGGCTTTGGTCATGGAAAGACTTTTTCCTCCAGTGTGGCATCAAAAATCAAATAAAAGCTTCTCCATGTTTGTGCTTGCCCTCTGGATGGTTTTGGAGGAATGCTCCAGCTCCTGGTCCTGGTCCAGGTCCGAGAGGTGAGTTTTGTGTACATGTTCTCAGCCCGAGCTCCAGTCTGAGATGAACCGTGACACCTGGCGTCGACTTTGGGCTCCAAATGATTGACTAATTGGCTTGTCCTAACAATCCTTGGACCGTTCCGCCACTCCTTCAACCACGGTTGGTTAAGCCGCCAGCCCGGTCCAAGACTGGGCGAGTTTCAGGACGCGGATCAAAGTGAGAAATCGTCCATGGCCTTGATTTTCTTTGGCTTTATTTTGGGATTTGTTGGTAATCTGATAAGACGTGAGGAACGGCGTGACAACTCTCAGACCGGTCAGATTACGCTCGACGAGTCACCATTAGTGCCCCCTGTAGGGCCCTGCTTGTTCCTTGGCCACACAGGGGATGTACAAATGCGATTTTACCTCTCTGGCTCTCAGCGCTCGTTCTGTCTATAATTTATTGGCCAGCGTACAAAAAAAAACAGATCTCTTTATGTGTTTACTTCATATATTTGAGAAGGAAACCCTAAAAGCTTTTCTGTAAGCGCACCTGGACCTGAGTGAGTAAGACTGCGTGTTTGTGTTTAACCGCTGTCCGTTTGGCGTAAAACCCGCCGTTTTTCTTCTTTCTTGTGTGTTTTCCATGGCCGTCCGCTTGCTGTCGCGTGTCAGTTCCCGGGACTGGAGCATGGACGTGAAGAACGTGCGAGAATACATGGGCTGGCTCTACTACCAGTACCTCCTGATCACGGGCATCTACGTCCTGGAACCATGGGAGAAGTCCATCTTTAATACGGTCCTCTTTACCATGGTGGCCATGGTGGTCTACACCTCGTACGTCTTCGTGCCCATTCACGTCCGCCTGGCGCTGGAGTTCTTCTCGGGGCTGTGCGGGGAACATCCCGAGAGCACGGTGGCGCTCATGAACTAGACGAAAGGAAGAAAGGTGTCGAGGTTTTTTTTGTTTTTTGTTTTTTAAATCCGTCCTCGTCGTTTCAGATCTGTGGGCAACTTCTCAGAAAATGTATGAAGAAACAAAAGGAGGGGAAAAAAAAGCAAAAAAAAAAAAGCCATGTCCTCTACCGAACTTTACTCTACTCTACTCTACTTTCCCGTTATACAGAAGAGAATCCCTCTCACCCAGAATTGGCGCTTTGCATGAGGGCACGGGACGCGGTCCTGAATGACTGCTCACGTTTGTCCCGATGGGACCGGTCCTGCGCTTATGAATGTCTCGCGTGTGGGGTTTTGCCATTGGCCTTCGCCAACATTCCAAGGTTAATCCCTTGGACCTTTGTGGTCGAACTGGGAATGTCGCCTCGGATGCAAACGGGTAATTCACAGACTGGGTTGCCGTTGTCGTTACCGTTGTATTCGTGTAATGTGATTTTTTTGTACCGGATTACGGAACGCTGTGGCTGTACCCAATACTGACTGTGACGGACCCAAACATTTTCACTTTTACTTGTTCACTTTATGCCAAACTCAAAGTCTTGAAGACTTACAGAGCTTACGGAGTCTCAATCATTTCACCGGTCCCGATCTACACGAGCACCACGCGTTTGTACGTCTTAGCGGTTCTGTCTTTATCGCTTATTCTTCATTTTCTACCAATAAAAGTCATTTTGCAAGACACGCGCACTTCTTTCGGCCACGCCAGCACACTCGCCGTGTCATTTTCTTCCCGAGAAACGGGAAAAACAAAAATAATAATAACAATTTGTGTTTTAAGCTTAGATCTTTTCTTTGCGAGATTTGTCGAATCAGATCGATCATCCCATCTGCAGCAGGTTTTTAATGAGGTTTAGATCCAAAAGCACGATTCTCTGCTCAGAGTTTTGCCTCACCGTCATAACACGCTGCGGCAGAAATGGACTGATTCTCATTTAAAAACCCCAAATGCAGACAGATCCTCCACCGTACTTATCACTTCGTATTACGCCCTTTTCTGTAGAACCGTTCTTTTGGTCTAGCTGTGTGCTGTTTTGTCTCGCCTGACCACAGGACCCAGTTCCAGCAGACTGCGTCTGTGGTGTGGTTAGATCAAACGGCTTTGTTTTAAGAGCCTTACAAATCGTTTGCTGGCACAGAGGTGGCATCAAAGGGCAGATCTGGAAGCTTTATGACAATGTTTTCCGCCTTCTCGCCGTCCGTGGGTGGAAAACACACTCGTATACTTTCCCAGGTGTGTGCATAACAGCCTGCTTTGTTTGATATTTAACAATTATTAAACTTACCACGACGTTATTGCCGTTATCGGGCAGGTATCTATTACAGCCAATAACTGATTTATGAACGTATACACCCGTCTCATTTGTATACTCTTCTCATTGTCGTGTTGATGATTGACTAAAAGAACGGGGCAGCTGTGCCACCTCATATTTACGCCCCAGCGACCAGCTGAACGGGCAGTTCGGGACCCGGACACATAGAATCCACGGCAAGTAGTCTAGCCATTTACGTCCAGGTTAGATTCCTCAAAAGGTAAAGGTAAGGAAATCGAACAGATATTAGTAATCAGGCGTCTGCTTTTGCTCCTCCCATCACTCTGTTGCGGCATAAACACAGCAAAAGGATTGGGCTCGACGCTCGGTGCCCCGTGAGACGATATGCGATGGACGCACATTCCAAAGGAACCATAAACCAGCACAGCGACCAAACCTGTTTGCCGGCCCTGTGTTTTAGGTCGCCCGAGGGCCTGTCTAACAGACCTTTATGACTCTGTTCAGTCGATCAGCAGTGGCACAAAAGAGTTTTGGAGTTTTGGTCACCTGTCCAAACTGAGCAAAGCACAAAGCCAGAGGCGCCGCATTCCTTGTGATTTGTGCTACAGGGCAATAAAATATGTGCAACGCGTCCTTTAGTTCGTTTAGATGCCGAGACATGAGATCAAGCTGAAAGACCCCTTTAACCTTCTTCATTCATTCTCTCTCATTTATGCTCTCCTTTTATAGGACGGGTGCAGGTTGAGACCCAAATTGGCCCTCTGGCCTCTTATGTTCCAGTTTTATTCAGTTGGCATCTCTGACTTCGGGTGCAATGCACTGGCATCGGTGTTAATTTCGTTGACGATCTATTTTCGTCATAGTTTTCGTCAACGAACCTTTTCTTCATGACGGAAACTAAACAAAAACTACTTACAACGATTCAAAGTGTGACGAAATTAATTAAAACTTTCGTCAACGAATAAAAACGAGACGAAAATGTTCGGCATAGGCGACGTCCAATCAGAACTGAATTAGCTCTGTGAAAGGCGGGGACAAGTTAGGGAAACATCCAATCAGAACTACTTGGACATTATATATATATATATAGAGAGAGAGAGAGAGAGAGAGAGGCGGGATAAGCCGGGTAGCTATCCAATCAAACGCACAAATTAGATCTAAACCCGGGAAGATCATACTAGCTT
>JAVSBV010029610.1:0-11716 GCA_033117975.1 Parotocinclus spilosoma | reverse complement strand
TCCTGCCTTTTACCGTTCACACGAATGTTTCTCAAGAGCTCAATGATCTACCTGAAGCGACACACCCTGAACCACCTGACGCTTTGTGCCCAGTGCTCAACACACCGCAGGCCTAACACAAGGAAACGTCGTCCAAGTGTTGCAACGCGTTTAACGGAACTTCCTCCAGCCAACTTTTCGCACGATGATCTGCGGCCGCCTAAACTCTTTTGCACCGACAGCGATCGAGCAAGATCTGCTACTTTCGACATGACTTGATCGCCCCAAAACAACGCCACGCCACGGAGATCTCAACCGGCGGCTGTTTATTTTCCTGCTAGCTACTTTGAAGCTGTATGAAACAAACAACATGGTGCACATCCAGTGCAAATAAACTTTCACACAAACTAGACAAAGTTCCGTAATAAAGAAGGCGCGTGCACATACCAGCTGTTTAGATCTCCACAGGAAAGCGCGCAGACATGAAGACAACAGCGTTCAGCTCCCACTCACGGCGACTCGGGAAAGTGTCCGAATGTCCAGTGTAGGTCCAAAACGAGCGCGGTTTAACCGTTTATACATGTAAACTTTTCTCCCACTTTACGCCCTTACTCTGCGCAGTGTGTGGCGTCGCAAGTCGTCGCCATGTTTGCGTTTGGTTACTTCTCCGAGCTCCGTCGGGCTGCTGGAGGCGGAATGGAGCCGCCCAGAAGAGACTCGTTCTGCTCTACTTTTCTTTTCCGCTTCCCCACTTTGCAGGTTGCTTATGCCCCCTATCTTATACTGTGAGGCTCGACGTAACAGGTGTCATTGTGTTCGGACTCTTATTATCAGTCCTGGACGATATCCACTGTGTAAAAAATACTGGTTATTCAGACAGGAACTAATAAAATGGTGTGTATTTTGGGTAACTTCATTAGAACTAAAGGAGTTCCACGGTATTTTCCAGGTTGCCTATGCTCCATATCTTAGCCTAGGAGTCTCGACGCAACAGGCGCCTTTTGTTTACACAGCCTCCAATCCAGTTTCTCGCTTTCCTGTCAGTCCTGAAAGACAATATCCACTGGGTTAAAAAAAAAAATGTTTAATAAAAGTTATACAACCAGAAAAGTGGGAACACTTCACTGTAGGTAATTTCCTTAGAAGTAAGGGTGTAACGTGGTATTTTCCAATGTTCTTATGAGCGAATGTGAAGTAATTTAGTCAAATTTGTTGTTTGTGTATACAGTGCAAAACATGCTAAGTTTTTCCCTGATTTTTTTCCAATGACAATTTATTGTATTAAAATGTTGATTATATAACGAAAAAAATCGTATTATTAATACACTGCAATGTGACCGATGTCTGTGTTAACACTGCAAATCGTTTATTTTTGACTTTAAAAATCTTAAGTCTTTGTAAAATGCTGGTTACATGAGCAGAATAGTCTATAGCGCTGCTAATTTAGATTTCATTTACACTAAAATTGTCTGTTTTCCCCTCACCTGTAACATTTCATTTGTCCTATTTACTTAATGAAGTTCAGGACAAATATAGCACAAAAATACAGTGCAATGAACTTTATGTTAAATGTGTTTTAAGTTAAAATGATCAATTTTCAGGCTCAACTGTGACATTTGTTAATAAAAGGTACAATCAAAGTTCTTTAAGTGCTGGAAATCATGCAGCACTGAATTCAGACACGTTCATTGAAAGTCAGTTTGTTTGTACTGCAAATATTCAAATTTACCAAGTCATGTGTGCGAAGCTTTTTTTGAGAGAAAAAAAAATGACTGAAATAATGGATCACATAATACACTTGCCCACATCTCACAAGGCTCTATAGTTTTCCTACTAGCAGCACCTAGATTTGAACATGGATTGTATACTGCTCACATAAATGTTATTTTGAAATATGCCCTAATTTTTGTGAACAGTGTATATTACATGAAAGCAATGTCTATTAACGGTTCTGCAATTTCACCGCCAAGTAAAACTCCATCCATCAAGGGAGAGTTATTTTCTTTGTACAAATGTCCCTGGAATTTTACAAACAATTTGTGTGACTTGTCTTATGACGGCAGAAATGCATATCAAACACATTACTGCCCCACTGAACAATTTGGCACCTCCAGTTTCTAACACTGCTGGTGTTCGTACAATCTGAGACCTGTAAATCTTTGTAAATCTGATATTTACAAATTAGGCACTTGGGTTGAGGTCAGGTGACCATATTTACTGAGTTACGCTCATGACTGTCATTGAGTAACAATTCAAGTGCAATATAGAAGCATTTTCACTAGCTGCCTCTTTTGGTCTCACCAATATACCCAATTCTCATTGCTAACATTCAGTGCTCATCTGGTACCTGAAGATCAAACCAGTCTGAAGCAGTCAGGGCACATTAAAAAGAATGTACCTAATAACGGATTTAAATAATCAGATCAGCACTTTTTTTTTATTTACATTGCAAATGGAGCCTTTATTTCACAGCATACCAGTGAACCTGTTGCACCCCACTCAAGCCTACTTGGAGATTACAGATATCAAACGAGTAAAATAAGAGAATGAACAGTGCACAACTTTATTACACAATTGACAAACTGCATAAATCATTCTTTAGTTGCAGTTAGACACATACAATCCTCGACCCAATCCAAACATTAAAAAAAAAAAAAATAGTACAAATACTGTTTGACAGACCAAGACAAAACGGTTGTTAAAACAGACAAATTAAGCCGTTAAAAGGGAAGCACCAAGAGAGGGCAGCATTCTCATGTTTGAGTTCCTTCACAGTTCTCTGTTGCAAAGTGAAGATGTA
Source organism: Parotocinclus spilosoma (assembly GCA_033117975.1). NCBI lineage: Eukaryota > Metazoa > Chordata > Actinopteri > Siluriformes > Loricariidae > Parotocinclus > Parotocinclus spilosoma. Next base: position 8,937 of record JAVSBV010029610.1, on the reverse strand, counting down.
TTGAAAAGCTCTAGACTGGTGAGACACTGCATTAATTAGAATTCATCCATGGGCGAGAATGTAACTAAATTGGGCAACTTGAGCTCCTCTCTTAATGGAGAGGAGAAGTTCTCCAGTTGGTCCAAATCCAGAGAGAACACCTTCTCCCCACTGCAGCTTCCCAACCCTGGGCTTGTCCTTTGTGCTGACAGTAAGAAATCAGACTCTCTGCGCTCCACTCTCCCTGGGAAAGGGGACTCCAAGTGTCCTTGAGCAATATGGGGTATCTGCTCTGCTTCTGGGGAACATTTCTCGCTGTCCTGATGTTCTTGTGACCCATCGCTGCAGTTAAGGGGATCATCATCATCCTCTGCATCAGGAAAGGTCTCATGGGCGATGCTAAATTGGATTATGTTGCTGGAGCTTTGGCTGAGAGCTTCTAGCTGAGAGGAGTCCCAAGTGGCAGTAGAGTGAAGGGAGGTTCCCTGCTGGGATGCAAGAGGACTACTGGGTAAAGGGTCAGCTCTACCTTTTGCCAAACCACCCAGCGAAAACTTTTCTGGGCTGAGGTCTCTCCATTTAGGCTCCAAAACAGGGGTTGAAAGACAATTGAGACTGTCATGATCTTTTCCTTGCTTCTTCTCAGCCTTGCCTTCCTCCACCGCTTTTCTCCATGATGTTCGGACGTCCATAACTGCAATGAGAGCATATTGACTCGGGGTTAAAAGTGCAGAATTATCATGCTTCAAAAGAGTACAAACAAGGCAACATACTCAGACTTTCTGGTGTGCGAGGAATCTGCTTCTTGGTTGTAAAGGGATCCGACAGCGTGTTGAGAAGCTGCTCCAGCTCCACACTGTTCCTCCTATCACCTGCAGGGCTAATCATCACAGCTTCAGCAAACTGAAAATCAAGACATACCAAATTTCAGGACAAGCCGAAAAAAAAAAAGGGTAATGGGACCACCGCTTATTTGGACCAAATCCCTAAAGTACCAAAACAAATCCTATTAAATACGTCTAATGTTATTTGCACCAAAATTCCGCTTAATTGGACCAAAGAACGTGTACAGTATGTAATATCCATGAAGAAACTCTGGACACTACCCGAAAACTCCAGTGTTTCTCCCCAGCCCTCTACTGCCACCTACAAGCCTTTGCCTAACATTTCCTTTTACTACAAAAAAAAGCCACAAGTCGCCACTTAGCCACAGCTAAAGCGCGTCAAATCACACTGGATAAGTTCTTCACACGTTGACTGGAATTTAATAAGAACTTGTTTTTTTAAAGTATTATGCGTCGCATGCTGAGTACCTATACATTGTGTTGTAGATGGTTTTGAAAAAATTGGTTGCAAGTTAATTTTTTCAATGAATAAAGTTGGTAAGCAACAGTGGTTCTTGTTTGTACGTTCATTATGCGTGTAAATCGCACAATAAAGGTTTAATAAGTTACATAGAGCGTCCCGTCTTGTAACATGGGGCATGTTCGTTAATCGGACCAGCCGGTTATTAGGACCAAAATGATCATGTCCCGATGTGGTCCCATTAACCGGAACCAACTGTATTTGCTAGCCATTACTGCCACAGAAGGCACACAATCCACTGGTATAATAAGTACATGAATTTACATAACCTACAGCGATTGGTGACAAAGTAAACTAATCTCAATTAGGTGATGCCTCAAAATGAATAATACCATAATTAAATATCCCTTATTTTTGTGAGCAGTGTAGTTTGAATTAGACCCCCCCCCAACAAATTAAAACGCAAACCCTCTATTGTTACATCTGTAGGATCCAAGCCAAAATATTGCATTGCAAAGCAAGTAGTAGAAAGGTGGATCACATGGTGACCTCTGGGTGAATGCGACATGCTATGGCATTTTACCTGGCCAAACTAGATACCCAAGAAAAGGGTCAGAAGTGTATGTGACATAAATGGCTCATGCTACTACTACTTAACACAAATTCAAACTTTGAGACAATCCAAACGGAACAGCGTTCGCTTACAAGTACTAACATTATCAAACAGCACTTCAGAAACATTTAATAATAAGAGCACACCTAGAACAATGATATTTGCGTCTTTTTTTTAAATACTTGAAGGGCATCTGTTTCTATTAGCCAAATTGGTTTACTTTTGATTCGGTTGGAAAGTTGCAGAAAAATTCACTTGGTTGCAGGTTTGGCAACAAATTAGCCTTAAACATGTATATAAGGATCCAGTAAAAGCGATTTGACCTGATCACAATTATATACATACAAATACTACTATATATTGCGTCAGAAAATGTTGCCATTCAGTTTGGTTTAAAACACTGAGAATAAAGTCATGAAAAGAAGCATCACAAATTACATTGTGAGCCAAACACGGTACATTGCTAAGGCTAAGACTGTCTGCTCCGTATCTGTCCGTTGCGATTTCACTCAGTTCGCCCCGGTCATCAGAAAGCATGTTTTATCTAGGGAAATCTAGTGATGAGCAGTGCATGGTTCAGAACTGCTCATGTATCAGTTTCCCATCACATGGCCATTCTGCCTTCATACTTACATAACCAAAACAGGATATTGTTCTTTCCCTCCAGAGTCAAAGCGACAAGGTTTTAAACTTAAATGTGCTTTCCCTTTATCACACCGCTTTGAATTACCAATGGCGAGACTGTACATGCCTGACTTGCTAGATTCTCATATTCCAACTCCAGAATCTGGGCTTTTGCCTTCAAAACGGAGGTCGTCATTTGTGAAGTTGTGCATTTCCTCTTGCTAGTCTGTGGACAGAGAAAAACATACAATACAATCACAGTAGCTTAATTACTGAGTTTTCCACTTAGTACAAAGAAATCTAGCAACATCTAGCAAAATTTAGCACTGGAGAAGTACAGTTCAGATTTATGCTCCATAACACATGCATAACTGAGCAAATTGTACATCAAGTAAAGCAAAGGCAAGCTCAACCAGACTTACTTGAAGAGGGCTGGGTGTAGGAGTAACAGTGGGCACTTCAACAGTCTTAGGATCGAGCGTGTATGGAGAGACAGGCTTTGGTGAAGCCAAGCAACTAGAAAACAAGTCTTCAGTTTTGTCCGGAGTTGGAAATGAGCTGTTTGGAATAGATTTGCCTTGAGAATATATTTATTATTTTATATGTATATTTAAAAAAAAAAAAAAACAAACAAAAAAAAAACATCAAGGCACCTTAAGAAATCAGCTTCTGTTTTGACTGCCTTTTCAACCACACCAGTTTTTTCTTCAAGAGTCTGACCTGTTGAATCTGAAACAATAAGATGTTACACCAATGACATAACCAAAAAAAAAAAAAAAAAAAAAAAAAAAGTGTCAAGAGCTTTGAAATCCAGACTAACTTACCAGGCAGCTTGGCAGGATATTGTGAGAAGACACTAGCCTTGAAGTTAATTTCAGAGGCTGGTTCAAAGGATAACGGAGCCATTGGAGAAAGGAAGTCCAAAACCTATAAAGACAAAACCTATATTTACACACCGACTGGCTTTAAACAAACATTTATCTCTATACATCTATGTCAAAGAGTGGATCTCAATTAAAGTAAAGCTACTAAAGTTTCTGGATCTTTGCCTACATTTCTCGTACGAATAATTTTGTAATTATAATCCAAGAGTGAAGGTTTCTTTACATCCAAGACACTCCTGGTTTCAAACACTTACAGAATCCTCGTTGAGGAAGGACACCAAGGGAGTGTGCGCCAAGCAGTCAGCCCATTTGTGTTCCCAGTCCACCTCCAGTGCCTTAATAGACCTCTTAGTTTGTGGTATATACTCCTTGGCCAATTTCTGTCTAGAAATAAAGCAGTCATTTTAAAGATCGATGACATGCAGCAAAAACCTCAAATTGAAAACCAGGCAAACAAAGACAGGTGGGAATTTTTAAAAATGCACAATATAATCACAAGCACAAAGCATAAACCACTACAAAACTCAAACCACGAAAAGTCAATTGTTCAAGCTTGTACAACAGCTCATTTTAACCAGATAACTAACATAGGAGTGTGTGACACCGCCTTCTTGTAGGTGTGGATAATGAATTGCTCCCACCTGACACCAATGCACAGCTCATTAGAATCCAGTTCTTTTAATCAACAATCATGCTGGACTGGACGGCCAACAATTATTCCAAAACATTACTGATTTAAAAGAAAAACTAAACAAAGTTCACTATGCTCAGCACCAATCCTGAAGAGAGTTATTGAGTTAATGATTTTTACAAGAGCACTGCACTTGTCACAGCCAATCACAGACGTTCTTATTTGTGCTAACAACCTGTTCATTTACGATTGTCCCAACAAGCCCACGTTGCTTGTATTTATTCCTTCAAGCCATCACTGACGGTTATTGTCGAGGCAGAAGCAGGACCCTTACCTGCAATAAGACAGACCTTTACAAAGGCTTGCCTACAGCTTAAGCCTACACCAGTCAGACTTTGACACACATCACCAATTTAAACATGCCTTCATAACAATTGTATTGCCTAACATGAGTGGCCTTTTTCAGTATAATAATGCACCATGCCATAGTGCAAAATTGTTTAAGAATGGCTCGAGGAACATGACAAACAAGTAAAGATGCTGACATGGCCTCAATATGCTCTTAGGATCAATCCAGGAGAGACCAATTGAGTACCAAGTGGCATATTCATGGGGGTAAACAGAAGCATGTCAAACTGGATGAGAGTGCACTTTTCATGACTATAGTCACCCAAGACTGTCAAAACACCCTGACAGTAATGGAGCATGAACAAGATTAGATAGTCCAGCAGTTCTGGTGAAATTCTCTTCATATTCACGTTAAAATTAATAAGATGGGGCTGCAGTAGCCTTTTGGTTTGAGTAGTAGACTCTGGACCCGATGGTCTAGGGTTCAAATCCCACCTCTGCCAATCTACAGTTGGGTCCAATCTAAGCAAGGTCCTTAACTCATCATTGCTTGAATTGTAAGACTGTTACAGTTGTAAGTCGCTCTGGATAAGGCCAGACTTTTTTTATTGCTTGTTTCGCAGATCCGCCGACTATCATATTTGAAGAATACCAAAAAAAATTGCATTGTTTATTTAATTTTTTTTTTTTATTTCTCAGATCTGCAGCACCAATGGTAAAAATTAACATTTTTAGCTTATTCTTATTAAGATTTATTTTTATTTTTTTCCCCTCCCTCCTCAGTAGATTTTTAAGTAGGGACATCTGAACAAGCAACTGAAAAACAAGCAAATAAAAAAAGTTTGGCCTAAGGGAGTCTGCTGTAAAGGTAAATATCCCCCAATTTTTGTGAGCAGTGTAGAATGGCTGATCATTCTAAACCAGCAGACAGACGGACAAAACTTGTGACTTTTTCATCATTCAGGGCTATATATCAAGATATTTTTAATTCATGTGCCAGTGCAACACCAAAACAAAGTAGCACCATGTTTAAGCTACTAAACAAAATAGCTTAAATTTAAATTATTAAATATTCCTAATAAAAAGACATACCCATTCATATACATTCAGTCATGACCAACAAATAGATTTTTGATTTCCCTTTTAAAAACAATTTATTGAACAATATAATCATTAAATATACCACTGAAAAAAAATTGGGGGATATTTCATTTTGAAGGATCCCGTAATTTTTGTGAGCAGTATACTAGAGCAAGCATCAGATTAAACACTACCAGTTAAGAGTATCTCAAGATTTTTCACTGCACTGGGAAACTTTGACACATTTATTAATGTGGGACAGAAACAGAATACAAACGCCAGTTTTCTTAAAGTGATACCTCATATTTCTGAGTGTGTCCTTTGTGCGATTCATGAGCAAAGATTGCTCGTGGAGAGTTTGGTAGCTGAGATGAGAAGTGGGAACTGAAAGTTTGGAACGTTCCTCACTCAAGATATCTAATCCCACGTTCAGAAGTTCAAGCAACTGCAGGATGACAGTTTGGCCTCTCTCAAACATGCTCCCAGCAGTCTTTAAAAACAAACAAATGCAAAAACAGATCATGAACTCTGGTAGATTAAGAATTTGTTTACAGTATAAGCTTATCTTCGATGCTTTTCCCCCAGATAATAACGTACTGTTCCTGTAAAAACTCATTTAAAATGGGAGCAGAATTTGATATTTCTACACTCACTATGCAAATTATTAGGTATAATTGCCAGAACCCCGTTCTGCCTTCTTCATTGAACACCTTGGTTGTGTTCTGTTTGTAGGCCAGGCAACATTTTTTCCAATCTTCTATTCTCCAATTTAGGCAAACCCGTGTGAACTGTGGCCTCAATTACTAAGTATTAGTTGACAGGATATTTCTTTTTTGCACCATTGTTTCTAAACCCTGTAAACAGCTATGCATGAAATTCCCAGTACATTTTAAGGTTTTAAAATACTCAGACAAGTCCATCTAGAACCAACAACCATGCCACTTGTATCACATTTCTTTCCCATTCTGATGCTTGATTTGAAAATTAGCAGGTTGTCATGCCCATGTCCACATGCCTAAATTCAGAGTTGCTGTCATGTAACGAATTAGATATTTCCATTAATGAGCAGTTGAAAATATATACGTAATAAAGTGGCTATTGAGCATGCTGGGAAATAGTCTGGATCATTTATAGATTAAGTGACACTTATTCTTAATTTAAGGTCTCTTGTATTTGAAGTTTATAATACTGTGTATTCTCTGCCTGACCTGGTGTGAGAACTTCTCCATTCTTTTGAGGAGAACTGAAGGAATCTTCACATTCATGTACTTTCCATCAAGAACATACTGGTCCACTTTGCCCTCAATCACACTAGCCAGCACAGTCTGTTCTCCTTCTAGGCTGGATAAAGCTTTGTCAATCTCAGCCCACAAACATCGAACCTGAAAGTAAAAATATCAGTTATCAAAGATAAGAACATTGGTTGTAAAGCAATTAGGTGTGAGAGTACAATAGAAGAGGATGTTTAAATTATGTACATTATGATTCAGCAGAAGTTGCTAAATGATTAAATGCAGAGCATTAAGTAACACGGGTCCATGCGTTAATAAACCACTTAGTAACCTCCACCACAATGTTTGAGTTGAATAAAAATCCATTACACAAACCTTATGAATCTTTTCCAAAAGATAATTTTCCAAGTTCATGTTGTTTTCATATTTCCTGCAAGAAAACACAATACCAATTCAAATAAATGTTACATAAAATATTACAAAAAAATTATGGACAGCTTGGGGGCTTTATTATAGTGAACTTGTGCCACATCAAACAGAATTATAAACAGAAAAAAAATATCAGTATATATCAAATCAAATATTACTATAAACCCACTATTTACACTAGGCTGTTTAATGCATCTTGGATTTCAGGACCGTGTATGGATTGGGCTGAGATATATAAAGATGCATGTGTAAATGCACCCAAGAGTAATCAATCAACCTAACATGCACGTCTTTGGACTGTGGGAGGAAACCGGAGTACCCAGAGTAAATAGAGACAGACACAGCAGGACATGCAGACTCCACACAGAAAGGACCCAAGCAGCTCCACCCTGGGATTGAACCCGGGACCTTCTTGCTGTGAGGCAGCAGCGCTACCAACCAAGCCACCTCGCTGCCCCCCCCAAGACACCTTAAAAATCCCATTGAAATCTGATTGCTCAAAACTCATCAGGAGCAAGTTTGAGAAGAATTTGTGTCACCCATTAAACAAGTGTAACGGCATACTGGCAAAATGTACCCAAAACTTTAAAACACATCATCCATGATATTGAAACCTGTATGCCCAGCCAAATAATCAGGGAGGACATACAGACCTGGCAAATGCAAGAAAGATTATTAGTAATTTGGAGAGATACCACTGTAAAAACATAAAATAAATATTGGCTCCCAACAGTATTCACTTCACTTCTGTGGACCATAGTAATAATTTGTGATGTTGGTGCCCTACAAACGTAATGGAATTGTGTCAAATTTTGAAACAAGTCTAACAGTACTCAAGTAAAAAGTAGTTACTTAAGTGTTACATTTTTGGCATAGAATGCCTATAAATGCACAGATTCCAGTTTTCTGTTCCAATAACGATATCTGATCCTCAGATATTCAACACATAAAACAGACTTTGTGTTTATGATTTTGCCCAACTATAAGTTAATGTAATTGTTTTAACTGATTAGGTAGTCTAGGATATGAAATATACAGTATATATTAAACTCCTCAGTTTTGTAATACATTATCTTTAAGTATCCCCATCGTAAATTGTCTTGCACATATATAAAGAAAATACATTTAAGTGAGACACTAATGAAGAGAACATATAGTTAGGTCCATTCGTTAGTGGAACATTTGTCTTTAACCTTCAAATGATGCCTTTATAAAATTGTATGATGTGAGTTTTAAAGACATACTTGAGTAAATCATCAAACTTGACATTTTCTGCCTTATAGTCCTTTAGAGACTTCTCCAAACACCTGAAAAAGGTAAAAAACATGCTGATGAGAACAGCCATCTATTTTCTCTCTATAATATCTATTACAGTTGAATCCGGTTAATCGGCCAACATCGGGACACATCGTTTTGGTCCTAATAACCGGCTGGTCTGATTAAATGAACATGCCCTGTTACAAGACGGGACGTGCTATGTAACACATTAAATGTTTATTAAACCTTTATTGTGCGATTTACACATATACCGGAAGTACAAACAAGAACTACTGTTGCTTACAAACTTTGTTCATTGAAAAATAAATTTTGCAAAGTTTTTCAAAATGATTTACAACACAATGTATAGGTACTCAGTATGCGTAGCATAATACTGTAAAAAATAAGTTCTTACTAAATTCCAGTCAACCTTTGAAGAACTTATCCAGTGTGATCTGACGCGTTCTCTGGGCGGACAGCACTTGAACAAAATCAAGAAAGTGGTGGGTGTGTTCACCTCCCGCTGGTTTTGCTCTTGTCAACACAACTTTTCGG
>JAVSBV010029599.1:0-11716 GCA_033117975.1 Parotocinclus spilosoma | reverse complement strand
ATGCGGGAGAGTATTCCAGGACCACACATAATCTTGACTGTCGCTACAGTTGGACGAAATCATTAACATAATGCTTATTTTATAAAAAGTATTTAATATATTGTGTAATTTAGTGAATTGTGTATTGAAACAGAAAAAAAATCAAAGGATTATTGTGCAACCATGGCTTTTTCCACATTTCCCAGTGCTTATTACTCCCTGGCATGTGACTTTCTACATCATGCACTGCTGAGCTTTAAAACAGAGTATAAGCTTTTAAAACAGTATGGTATTGTGTATAACAGTATTGTGTATTTGTGCTTACTATCTGACACTTTTTTGTACAGTCAAAAATATCGCATGCCAGGTAATTGTGAAACACAGAGTATCTGTATGTTTTTCTCCCCATTACACTCCATTACAATGCCCTGTCTCTGCATTTGTTCCTTCTCTTGCTTTTTGCTTTCTACTCTTTTATTTCATGCTCTCCCTCCTAACTTACATGAAATAGTTTAAATTAGGGGGTTCAATTATTTCTGATGCGCATTTAGGTTGAACGCTAGCTAGGCTTGTGCACACTGCACACACTCAGGACGCATGCGCAGTAGTCTATCCTACCTGGCTACACGATTCAGTAAATATGTGAACTCCGAGGCATTTTTTTTCCAGGACACAAAGGTCACCTAATTTGTCATTTTTATGTTTGCTCTAACTAAATAACTTAATTTAAATAATCTTGTGTTAGAGCAGGGAAACTGTGTAAATCAGTGTCTAATATCTAATGCATTCACGTTAATTTAGGAAGAGCTATTTCATTAATTGACAAGTTGAAAGTCTGGGGGTAGGGGAGGCGGACACCAATAATATGCAGCCATACTCTGTCCTCACCATAACTTTTATTATGCTTCTGGAAGGATCTCCTTTTACTACCATGTTCTCTTATGGTTCCACCTTAAATCAGGTGCTATTTATATGTTCTTTATTGGTTATAATATTACTTTATTATGTTATACTATTATTTTATATATAAATCATTTTAAGCTTTTTAACACTGAAGTGACACTGATGACGAGTGGATCAGACACAGCAGTGTGGCCTTTTAGGACTGTGTAATATTATGAAGCTGCTTTGAGACAATGCTCCATTGTAAAAGGCACTATATAAATAAATGAACTTAAACTTGAACTTGATGGAGTATTTTAACACCGTACTCACTCTTTGTGCACTCTATTATTCACATCCACCATGTTGCTCCACCTGGTAGATGTAAAGTCAGAGACAGTAGGTCCTCTTCTCTACTTACTTACATTCTTATTCACTAAAGAGTACATCATTAAATAGGAAGAAATGGCTTCTCGTGGCTTTTCCCCACAATACTTAGATATTGTGTCATTTTAAAAAGTTTCCTAGATCCTCACAAGAATTGGAGTTTGGTACATTATTTGTGTCATGCTTTAACAGGACATTTAGGAAGCACAGTCACTTGATTACTTATTGATGTTTTGTCTACCTTGCAGTCAAGCCTGATACAGTCAGCATCATCAGGGCAGAAAATGATGAGTTCGAGTGGGAGGTTCCCAAAACTTGGAACAGTCCCTGCTCTTTTTTCCCGCTGCAGTATGAAGTGAAAGTGGTGTCACATCGCAAGGACTGTGATGCACCGATACCTAACCACAGCAGAAACCATGAAGAGGTACGACTCACTTTCTTCACTCTTGTTCTCAGTGTTAAGAGATCTATTACATGAATGGTACTAAATAGACAGGATTCTCAAAAGTGAATACTAGACTAGAAAGTGAAAATGTGCAGGCAATTATTAAAGTTCTGTATCTGTTTACAGTCACAAAAAGTTTCGGCATGTAAATTACGTTTGTAAACACAACTTTTTATAACAACATTTTAGCAGCTAGTCAAGAAAGAGTCTATTTTGTTTGGGGTTTTTTTTTTGCTCTAAAGATGCCCAAATGTTTTTTTGCAATATGTTTTAAAATGTGGTAATTAATACATGCAGAAAAATGTTTTTTTGGCATTAGACTGTTGGACTACAGTATATTTATTTAGAAAATAAAACTGACCCACAATCTTTGCCAAAAATGTTTTATGCCTATAAAAAACAAAACACAAAAAACAGCATAACTAAGTAAACAAACTGAAAAAATGCATGATAGCCTTAAGTGAAAAAATCCTGATCATAGGCAGATAAACAGTACTGTGCAAAAGTCTTAGGCCACCATTAGATGTATTGTTTTAGCAATGGTATAATGACCATATATAAAATATTGTCAATGATTGGACCCCAAAATGTTCTTGCTCCATATTACTGATTTCTAATCTTTGCATATCATAGCATTTTCACATTTGTTCCTCTTGTGATCTGCTACTACAGTTCTAAAAAGTTTATTATATGTTTATTTTTAATTGTACTGCATACACATTTCCTGTATTATCTGGTTGTATTCTAATAAAGAGACTCTGAAATGTATGGTCATTTTACTATAGATAAAACAATGGCATATCTAATCTAATGGCGACCCCAACACTTTTGCACAGTACTGTAAAATACATTAAACTGGTTGTTGTAGGTCTAATACACTAGCTCTCCACTGCGGGTACTCGGGTTTGAGTGTCAGGGGTGCCTTACGATACGATTGAGTTTCACTTGGCTGTGTCTAAGGACTGGAAACAAGTTGGTCAATCATCATTTGACTCTGCAACAGTGACTCCTGCTGGCCCTGCGATGGATAAGGCACTAGGAAAAATGGGGTTGAACCATGAACATATCCACTGTGCATGTTTAGCTATGGGATACGTGAGACTGTAAGTAAACAGACACTAGAAACAACCTGACAAATAATCAAAACGAGTGTCAAAAGTGCCTAGCGTGGGAATGCAAAAACCAGTGCTCTACCAGCTGAGCAACTACAGTTCATTTACTGCCTTTGGTGAGACCTCTGTCTTTGTTTGTGGGTCTAGTCCCAGGTGTAACCTGTCCATTCCAAACCTCACCATGGGCTGTACCATCTCTGACTATTAGATTTTTCTTCAGGTCAAGATGATTGGGTCTGGCACTTATACAGGTATGTGCCTTTTAATGACCAGCTGATAACTGTTAGTTCTCTTTAAGGACAGAGGGCTTAAACATTTTAATAAATTACACAAAAAAATACAAATCTGTCTTTAAGGTCTGGACCTTGCAGCTGTAAACAGCTGGCCACCTCAATAGCCAATCAATGCTATGGATCCACGAGCAGAGGCGGAAGTTAAAAAAGAGTCTTGAAGTCTACGTGTCACAAATCACAAGTGTGTGTGTGTGTGTGTGTGTGTGTGTGTGTGTGTGTGTGTAAAACTACCTTGTCGGTCGCTTGCTTTTTGCTTTCCCTTCGACTAGAGACCTTTCTAACGCAGTTGACATGTTTAGTTGTACAAGATACTTTGTGTGGCTGATGTTCTGCTTCTTGTTTGCACCAAGCTGCAAATGGTGTTTGTACGTATTTGTCCTATTGCAAGTAGTACTACTTTGTTTGTCCTCTTACTACGTGTATATTATTTCTAACCTCAAACTATATAAACTAGTGTACATTCACTTGTTCAGACTCTGTTTCCTCTGATTGATCTTCCGTGTTGCTCATAATGCTGTTTATCAATGCATTATTGGTTTACGCCTAAACTCGTCCAGCCTCGCATAAAACATAACTCTATGTTACACCTGTGTAATGTCAACACCAAAAAACATTTCTCTATTTATCTTTAGGTCCGCTATACCAATGAGACCATTTATAAAGTCTCCTCTAAGAAGAGCTATACATTCTGTGTGAGGGCTCAGGATTACCTCACTAATCAAGCTTGGAGTGAGTGGAGCAAGCACAAGTGAGTCCTATGTTGTACACTTGGTTTGAACAGTATTAGTTTTAGCTACCTAAATCTTACACTTGTTGGCCATTTTATTTGGTACCTTTACACATTGCATGATCTGCTTGCTTTGAGTCCTGTCAATTTCCTTAAACGTATTCGCTTAGTAACTGGATAACGTAATTTTATTCTCACATATATCATCTAGACCACCCAAGGCTGTCTGAGTTTCTGTCCTCCCAAGGTTTTTTCCTTATATCGTATTGGGAGTTTTTCTTTCCTCTGTTACAATAGGCTAGCTCAATTTGGGATTGGCCTTATATATGAAGAATATAGAATATATAGAATATAATAACATTCGATTATAAAATTGCTCATTCAAGACAGCATAAAACTTGCAATATAAATAAATCTGAGTTGACTTAATCACATCCTCTGTTATATAAACTCATATATAGCTATTAAACACTCTTTTAGAGTTTGTTTGCCGATTTCTAGCTTTTGTTTCCCCATCTTTCGACTATCTAATTTAATCTCCGCTGTCCGGCCCAGCTTCATGTTAACCATCCATCCACCCATCCATTATCTTCCGCTTAATCCAGCAACTCTGGGTGCAAGGGCAGGAATAACCCTAGATGGGGCCAATCCATCTTAGAGCACACACAGTCACGCACACAGTCACACACTAAGGGCCACTTTTATTGACACAGATTAACCTAACATGACTGTCGCTCCATCCTGGGATTAAACCTGGGACCTTCTTGCTGTGATGCAGCGGTCCTACCTGATGAGTCACCATGCTGCACCCTCATGTTAACCTTAGATTTGTATTTGTATGAATGACTTCACCATGTACTGTTAGCAGGGGGGGGACTTTGAAATTAGTTTTGGGTTTCTGAACCTAATAATTAGATGTGATTACGTGCTGTATGTACTGCCTTGCAACTATTATAGCTTAGTCGTGGCTTGGGTAGTTGGCTAATTTATGGTCTGGATTACTAATCAAATATTTGTGGATTTAAATCTCTACCAAACCTTGAACAAGACTCTTTAACCCTTAATTTCTCAGCTCAATTATATATGATACTTTATAAGTCTCCCAAATATGTACCTATCATTGCCTATCATTGTAGAGTATAGTAAGACAGTGGCAATTGGGATGTTTGTTATACGAAATCAGTGATTATCAGAGTCTTACTTTGTGGGTTAACCAACATTTGTCTAGTACACATTTGAATTGATTTTCACTTTTTTCTTTGCACACCAGGGTCATTAAACAGAAGTCAAAAAAATAAAAAGGTAAGGCTGCACCGTAACAACTCGCACTCAATTTGGTTACCTGGCTTTGTTATACTTTGAATGGCATTCTAATGATTCTTTATGTCCTGAACAGGTTTGGAAGGAAATAATTTATATCCTGCATAATTTAAAATACTTTTACTGCCTATCAAGAATGATGCAGCTTCTTATTTATTTATTTGACACTATGATGACCTGTTTTCTCATAATAAATATGAATGTATGCTATTACCTTTTTAATGTGCTTTAATAAACAGATGCAATATGCTACAGTTCCTTATTTATGTGGGTACATTCCAGTGCTTTCAAATACTGTAAAATGTTACAAAGTTCAGTAAGGGCTGCAGTAGCCTAGCAGTTAAAGTACTGGACTCTGGACCTGATGGTTCAGGCTTTAAATCCCACCTCTGCCAAGCTACCACAGTTGAGTCCTTTAGCAAGGCCCTTAACCCCCCATTGCTTGAATTGTTAGACTGTAATCTGTGATCAATTGTAAGTCGCTCTGGATAAGTGCTAAATGTTTAGTGGGACTGCGGTAGCCTATTGGTTAAGGTCCTGGACTCCGGACTTGATGGCCAAGGGGTTCAAATCCCATCTCTGCCAAGCTACCACAGCTGGATCATTACCACCATTGCTTGAATTGCAAGACTGTATCACTTATAAGTCGCTCTGGATAAGGGTGTCTGCTAAATGCCGTTAATGTAAATGTACAAACAAAAGTGACACTGACAACAAATGTATCTATATTGTCTTGCTCTGCCTTCCTGTGCCCCATAAATTGGATGGGATTCAAGTCAGGTGACTTTGGACGCCCATAACAGTCATCACTCTTTGCACTTCTTTGGTCTTCTAGTAGCTGCTGCCAAGCTTTGAGATGTGGCTTCCTTTCCATACTTATTTAACCCAATTCAGGGTCCTGGCCTCCTGGGCCTAACTGACAGCACAGGGCACAAGACAGGAACCAGCCTGGGACAGGTTCCCTGCTAGTCTATTGCAGGGAACATCTATACACACAGTCACTTTGAGATACTTTAGGGAAACCAATTATTTATTTAGGAAGACCATTTTTATTGCTTGACTGGTTCCCCCCCATCTCTCAGGGGACAAAGAAGACATTCATCTAGACTTTTCTCTGTTTTGGCTCCTAAGTGGTGGAATGAACTTCTCAATGTTCAAACAGCTGAGTCTCTGGCTATCTTCAAACGCCGTTTAAAGACCCATTTATTCTGCACTTACCTCACCCAAACCCCCGCCCTTGTCTTTCTTTCTCTTAAAAAACAAAAAAAACCACAACCTTTACAGTATCAGAAGTGTATTCTTGTTTAGATTCCTTATTATTAAGAATGGATTATGTTACTGACGTCTTAAAGCATTTTTGTAAGTCGCTCTGAATAAGGGCATCTGCTAACTACACTAAATGTAAATGTAAATTTAACCTCACGTTTGTCTTTGGAAAGTAGGACATAAAGACACCCATGCAGACACTAGGAGAACATGCAAACTTCACGCACAGAGTCCATGATGAATAAAATCAGCTACTTTTATTTTTGACCTGAGTCCATCCAGAAGTCAGTGCTCACATCTGTATTGTTCCAATGAAATTCAAAATATATGACCATAGCCTTGAGGAACAAACCACAGGTCTTACATACTCACATAACCAAAAGAACAATAATAAAAAAAAGAGTAATTCCTCATAAACCAGGCAAAGTCATGTGTAAAAAGAAACCATTAACAACTACTTACCTACCACAAAGTAAGGAGTATTTGTGTAAATAAATACAAAAATATTTGCGTAAACCCTGTCGTTCTTCCATTTCCAACTCTGGGCTTGATCCAGACCTTTTTAGACTTTCCCTGCAGAACTTTTGTAAAGCAGTTCCTACTGTGATGTTATTGCATCTTTTGAGGTGTGGAAACAGTCAAATAAAAGGTGATTCATAAAAAATATTTCGAGAAACCCATAACAGTGAAGCACCTTCATAAGGTTTAATGGGATAATGTATAGAGCTAGCATGCACCAACCACCAATATGCTACATGGTCAAAATTATGCGGACATGCTCTGAATTGGTGCGTTTTTAGTCCGATTCTCAGTCGCGATTCCATAAATTAAACATACAGTCATGCAAACATCAAACACTGGCAGTAACCTGGTTCGTTCCGAACAACTCAATGACTTTCTTCAAGCGAAGAGACTGTAAAAAAAAAAAAAAATCACCTGTGCTTGAAAAAGACAGCTGTCTCGGACTACAAGATGGAGCAATAACATAGATGGATGTGTCTAATAAAATGAACAGCGAGTAAACAGTGATTTGAAACTCCAGCAGCACTGCTGTGTCTGATCCAATAGAACACCAGCACACCAGTGTCACTGCAGAGCTGAGAATGATCCAACACCCAAATAGTACCTGATCTGTGCTGGTCATGTGACCAATAGAGAACAGAGAAAGGGGAACTAAAAGTATGTAGAGATACAGATGAACTACAGTCTGTAATTGTAGAACAACAATCGTAAGTGCGGTGGCCACTAGCACTTAAATAATAAAGAAGCAGAATATAAATTACAAAACTGAACATGTTTGCTACTTTTGGCCAAATAGTGTACCACTCATATTTAATAACTTCCATGACGTCTGCATTGTTAACTCACCAATTGCGACTGCCATGCACATCCTGTATTATAAAACCAGAAAG
The DNA here is from genome assembly GCA_033117975.1 of Parotocinclus spilosoma. Taxonomy (NCBI): domain Eukaryota; kingdom Metazoa; phylum Chordata; class Actinopteri; order Siluriformes; family Loricariidae; genus Parotocinclus; species Parotocinclus spilosoma. The sequence goes on along the minus strand of JAVSBV010029599.1, from coordinate 3,893 downwards.
GGTGGAGATTCTGAATTCTGTTTTGCTTGTACTAGCCACACCTAATGCTACAGCGGTTGTATGCCTGAAACATCTGAGACTGAAAACATAGTCATTGGGATGGGATGAAGTAAAAAAAAAAAAAAACAACCAAACAAAAATAAAACAGGTTGGAGGAGACTGTGTGGGTTTCCTGTCCCTCTTTTTCTTAAGGACGAATGCTTTAGGTGTACTGCGAGCTTCACTGACTCTGCTTCTTTGAGAGGTACCTGCAGGGTATGTAAACAAAGGAAAACAAGATATTTAAAGTCTGAACACTGAAGATCGTCACGGTTGAGGTTCACGTGCACTCATTAGCCACTTTATTATGTACACCTGTTTATTCACCATATTACACCAAAAAGGTAATTCCCTGGTCAAGCTTCTTCAGTCTGTAGTAGGGTCAACGTGGAATCCCGATAAAACTTTTTTTTTTTTAATTTTTTTTTATTTTCTCAAATTGATTTGTAATTAAAAATATGGCAATGTATTTATAGAAGCATGTTCTTCTGTAATATAGAACATAGTGGCACAGGGTATTTCTGAACACACAGGAACAAGCTAGAGATTGTAATAATAAAAACATATATGGAGATCTCGCACTATCCATATCTTCGCTATGCAAACGTTCTGGAACGAGTTCTTTTAGGATAGACGAATTTGCTAACCACTAAGCTATAGAGACAGGTGGTAACAAGTGAACTTTAGCTCTTACTCAAATTAAATTGATTAAATGAAATAACCATCAAAATTCAGCCTTATCACAAAATTAAAGAACTAGATCTGGGTTTGAACCTGAGAACCTCAACTATCCTTTAGGATAGTTCAGCTGTACAAATATCCTGCTTACCTTTCCCAGTGCTTGTGGTTAAGTCCTGCAAAGTCATCCAGCTTGGCGATTTCTTTCAGGTAGGTAGAGAGCTTTAAAAGTTCCTTGTCGTTCTCTCGGTTTAGATGAGCCTTCATAAAAGGTCGTATCTACAAAAAAGGACAGAAAATGCACCCCTACTAAATATACGATATGTCAGAGTTTCTTCTGTGGTTGTTTATTGGACCAGCTCATACAGAGCCCAGTAACGGTCATGTAGTTCATGTTTGTAATAACAGTGTCATACCTTAAGACCGTTTTGCGGGTTCATGAGAAAGTTCCTTCCGATGTCGTCGAACATGATTGTGTTATTTCGGTTGTAAAACTCTCCGTACTTTCCCCAGATCACTCCCAGCGGCTTCACCTGAGGGGAACACGCATGTCCCTTACAATATTTACAGGACTTTTAAACGGGTAATCAATAGGAACATTACTCCTAGAATTGTTTCATGTCTGTCAAGTTTTGGATTTAAAATTAAGGGAAATTTTCCCCCGCGCGTGTCGCGCCGTCCCACCAGCGCAACCGAGGTTCAGTATCCCTTATATTTTAAAACAGGTTTACAAGAAATCTAAAATGACCACCTGTGAACCACTTACAAACTACAATGAGATGATCGGAATCTGATAGGCCTACCTATGCTGACACTGAAATGCTATGGACATTCCTACATATGTAATTCTTATAATACAGCCTGAATTGAATTGAAAGGGAATTGAAGCACATTTATTTATTTGACATATTTTCAGCATATATACACATTGCTTGTCTTAAAGTGAAACACATTTTAATTTCATTACACATTTTAGAATCTCATGTTCACTCATGTCGTTTTCTGGCCTTCACTGACTTATTATACAAAGTTGTTACACACTTTGCTTCCTTTAACCCTTTTTTTGGAAGGAGTGGATTTGTGGGCGGTGCCAGAGTGGTTGATTTTACATGAGAGTAAAGCACAAACAGTTCTGGTGTTTAATGACATCCTATTTTCTGTAACAATCTTTCTCACCAGTTCTCGTGAGGTTAGTGACATTTCAGTTTGGGGATGCACCGAAATTTTTTTTTTAAATTATAATATAATATGGGAAATTTACGGGAAAATGCTCATACGGAAGGACGGCGGGAAAGAGGGGTAAAATATGGTAGTTTCTCGGCCAAAACAGGAGATTTGACAGGTATGTTGTTTGGAATATGCAGACAAAATCAACATCATTACTGTATATTCGATATTTCTTTCCACAGTTTTGCCCCGCAGTGATTCATTACCTCCACCACTCCTCTTTTAGGTGTGTGTACTGTGATCATGGCTCCACTGTCCAGCATGAAGGTGATCTTGTAGTTGGGGTTGTCCGTCACGCCCAGCTCCTTAGGAAACACATATACATATATAAACAACAATTAAGCAAAACAGCCTACAATAATTCACATTATATAAAATAAAGTTTTGAGTATATATGCGACCGTGCCAAAGCATTCAGACATCTGGAACAATGAACGTACTTTCATTTTGGCCTCGATCCACTTCATGCTCGTCGCAGCTGCAAAATAACCACAGAAAAGGAAAAGCTATCTTACATAAGAGCCAGTTTTGCCTACATTCAACCTTCAATTCCTTTTATTTAAAGCACTTATCATTTTCTTTCTTTTATTAATCGTTTTTTTTTTTCTCAGGAGGTTTTACTGCTAAAATCATGCACTAGTTCACAAAAGTTCACAAAAAATACGACTGGACTTGGCTGACTCTAACATTAGAAATTCATTAGTCATCATATCCAGGTGTCATGAGAAACCTGTTAGGGAATCGAATCAAATCAAGACACAATCACAAACAAAGAGGTATAAAAATGATTAAATACGTTCACCGTTCACTTTATTAATCTAATAGATCATTCTCAGTACTGCAGTGACACTGATATGGGTGTTAGTGAAATACAGCAGTGCTGCTGGAGTTTTTTAAAACACTGTGTTCACTCACTGCGTTTTATATTATATCTACCATATGGCTTCACCTTGTGGCTGTAAATCCAAAAACAGCGGCTCATCTGTTGTTACAACGTTGTGTTAATCATCCTCTAACCCTTCAGCAGTGCTCACATGGTGCTGCTGGCTTCACATTTTTGGTTCCTGGACCATTTGTAGTCTAGCAGTGACACTGAGGTGTTTAAAAACTACAGCAGCACTGCTGTGTCTGATCCACTCAAACCAGCAAAACAAGCAGTAACATAGCACCACCACCACATCAGTGTTACTGCAGTGCTGAGAATGATCCACCACCAAATAGTACCTGATCTGTGCTGGTCCTGACCATTACAGTACAGAGTACAAGCAGCTACATAGAGAAACAGATGAACTGCAGTCTGTAGTTACATAGTAATTCTATGTAGTGAATGGAACTTTTAAAATGCACAATGAGTGTAGAACAATGCTCAGTGAGGAGTATTTGGTACTTCTTTTATGATAACCATACCACTATAATAAAGAGGTTTAGCCACTTACACCAGATAACAATGTCATAGTCCTCATATGCTGATGTAAGGAACTCGTGAAGAAAGGGTCTCATAAGTTCCTGCCCCGTCTCTGCACATGACTTGTGATCTATAAAAAAAATAAAATAAAAACATCTTTCACTGCCAAACAGAAACAAACAGATTTTATCTCAGCTAATTTGACTTCTAAAATCATGTTATGGTGCTTCTGAGGTTCTTACAATGAACAGAAATAATTTTTACAAATAACCTGTTTAATATCGATAAGATCAACCAAATATTTAATCAGAAGTATTTCTGAAAAGAAAATAATCAGTCTTTTAAAACAGCAAAGACGCTGTGCAGCACCATGTATGATGTTACAGCATACAGTAATGTACTGAACTCTAATTATGTGTGTTGTTATAGCAACACGTATATTGTTGTCCCATTTTTTATTATTCCATCAATTTTCGGTCAGTATCTCCTCCTAGAGCTTTCGACATATCGACACGGGACAAACGCCGAAACGTCCGGGATGTTC
>JAVSBV010029588.1:0-11717 GCA_033117975.1 Parotocinclus spilosoma | reverse complement strand
CACACACACATACACACACACATATATATATATATATATATAAAATATAATATATACACGCACAAACATACATCTATTGTACCACGCTGACAGATTGCTGTAATAAGTGTTATCTAGGTGCAGAACAATCAGGAAAAGACTGCAGAAACATAAGGACAAGTTGTCAGCTGCGCATTCATTCATCAAGTTTTGCACATATCAGAATAATGACAGTACAGAGGGCTACATTTCTCCCAGGATGGCTAATAAGTCAAACATCAGTCAGTTCATCAATCAGTCATGCTCAGACTTGCAATCTGAATAGTTTCGCATATTAAAATGACATACCTTGGCTTTAAATAGTGTATAATTAGTTTCAGAAGAAACAAAAGTGAATATTCTTGAAAATGTTCCATATAATATTTTTATAACTTTAGGTCGACCATAATCTTTACTGTACACACCTTTAAAATGGAGATTTAAAAAAGTGGTATGACATCATAAAACTTCAAGCACAGTCTGTTATTAGTGCCTGAAGGCTGCTTATCTATAAAAAAAAAACAGCCTAAACAGACTAAATTCATTCATAGATCCTCCAATTCTAATTACCTTTAATGTTTTTCCCCGTTTGAAAGTACAGACATTACCTGAGTATACACAAATAGTGGGGCTTAAACGTTTGTGAATGGCCTAAAACATCATCGGACTATCACACAAGTCCTAAACATAAAGAACACACAACTAAAGAAATGATACAGCAATATTACACTTGGTAGTTTATTTATTGCAGAAAATAACACAATATTCCATACGTGTGTATGGTAATAGCATGTGCAATTTGCTTTTAATATCTGATATGACTGCAACTAAAAATACCTGAAAATCAAACAATTCTGGTAACTGTCGGGAAGTCCAGAACATCGGCCTGGAGAAATGTTAGACCACTCCTTTGTACCGCACAGCTTCCACTTAATGAAATTGGTAGTTTTCCTTCACATTAAATTCTTCCACGTAATTTCTATTGGATTAAGTTCTGAACTATGGGTTGGCCATTCCAAAACACTAATTTTATGAATGAATGAATGAATGAATTGTATACTTAGGGTTGTTGTCTATCATGATTTAGTTTACTGACAGATGTCCTGACAGTCTTCTGTACAATTTGCTAGTATAATTTATAATTAATTAATCAGGCAAAGATAGCATCCTTTCTGAACCAGATGCAGCAATTAGGCCCAATTCATACTACCACCACCACCTACCACAGATGACATAAGGTACTGATGCCGGTATAGAGTGTGTATCTTTCTCCATACAGAACATTTTTCAGAGACACCAAAATGTTCTACACTCACTGACAAAAAAAAACAACACACCCAGATAGAAATAATGCTCTCCGTTAATACTGTGAAGCTGACCCCCAATGTGAGCAAAAACAGAAAACCCTTAACAAGGGTTTCCCAGGAGTGGCTCCACCAGATAGCAACACTTTCTCGGCCTGCCACTGGACTGATCAAGCATTTTTGAGACCAGTTGGGTAGCTTTGACAACCTACAAGTGTGCAGGAACTACGGGCCCAGCAGCAAAACGTACACCGTACACGACCTGGATACCTTCATGCACAGCTGTATCTCATCTTGTATCCAGGCAGCCGAACAGGATACCAGAACCTCCTTTCAGTTGTACAGTTTATCCCCAATAAACGTACCCTTTCTCTTATCCTCTAATATTATAATCACTTACATATATCATCACTACATTCATGCAAGGTTTAATTCAATAACAACTCCTTTTTGGCGAGTTCGTTTTTTGTCAAGGAGTTTATCAGGGTGTGTTTTTTAATATTTTCTTTGATAAGGAGCATATTTATGACTTGCCCACCCTCAAAATGTTTTTCCAATAACCTGGATTATCTTGATGAGAAACCATGTGCTTTTTGCAAAACAGCAGCTCTCTCCTTGCAACGCTACCACACCACTGTTGTTCATTGTTCTCCTTATGAGCCTGGACTCACTGACATTAGCAAATATAACAAAGGCCTTTAGTTGATAAGTAGTTCTTGTTTGACCTCACAGTGTGTTACACTTCATGGTTGACCTAGTAACAATATATATGAAATGATTCAACTACTACCCAAATGCTTCATGGTTTGGATTTGTAATCTTTTCTATCAGCATGAGGAGCATCAACAACTTTTTTCTAAGACCCTCAAAAGCTCTATTTCATGTCATGATACACTACCACAAACATGTTGTAAAGATGAAATTCTAATAGATCAAATTTTTTTACACAACATTGTGCCCTCTCATCCCCAACCATCATCCTATTTACTGAATACAATCTGATTTCAATTTCAATCTGCTAACTCTATAGGTTCCCAAACTTGCCACTCACAGATATTTAACACTGGACAAATCATTCCCAAAGTTTCAAACAAGTAAGGTTAGCTTGTATGCGTTTGGGCAAGATGGTGGCTTAATGAGTAGCACCGCCGCCTCATAACAAGAAGGTCCTGGGTTCATTCCTTAAGTGGAGTGTCTCTATGGGTTTACTCTGGGTACTCCGGTTTCTTTCCACAGTCCAAAGAAATGCATGTTAGATTAATTGATCACTGTAAATTACCACAGACTTGTGTGTACACAGTGTGTGTGTGTGTGTGTGTGTGTGTGTATATAACTAGTCTCGATGTAACTTGTGTGCATCACTGAAATGTCCATTGATGCAACATATGTGTTTAAAGCCTAAACCATTCCACTGTTGCCCTGCAGTATCAGGATGTGTATTGGCTACAAAGTGATAACAATGGGGGGGGGGGAAGCAAACAAATCACAGCTCAGGGTCACTCCACATTTTTGCCCCACACAGTCTGTGGATTATATTTACTTACAAGATAATCTAGTAGTTATGTCACTGCAAGCAGGGACGCTATACCAGGAAACAATGAAAAGGCCACAACAGAGACCCCTCCCACTGATCAAAGCACTGGCAAAAATGGCATGCTGATGCAGAAAGCTTGGTCATAGATTTACTGGCAATGAAAAGAAGCAAGAAGAGGCTATGGGCTGTGCTGATGCATGCATTAGCATACAATGTTCGTCCATTAGCCAAGAACCCGAGGAAGCCAAATTGGGTGAAAAAGGAAACCAAATTAATTAGAACTTTTAGCAATTTCGACAGTATTGTGTCTTTGAAACCTTAGCTTATACTAAAGCCTGCATAGGGGAAAATAGAAAATATAGTGGCACAGATCAATATTATTAATGGAACCATTAGGTTTTCTTATTAGCATATAACCAAACATATATCACTTTTATTACTCAAAAATGTAAAGTGTGGAAACTACATTTATTATGACTGTTACAGGTATGGGATCACTCATTGGTAATTCAGCAAATCATCCAAACACATTAGGATCAGGCATAATCATCAAAAACATTTCACAGTTTTTGCAATATTTTTAAAAAGCCTAACTCAAATACTTAAAGCATGTCATATGAAGCCTGTGATGAGAACCAAGTCAAATGTACAAATCTAGAACATTTCTAGTCTGTATCGTTTTGCACTCCCTCTTGTCCTGCCGCTTACTTCAGCACTTTAAACACCAACATATGATGAAATAGCATACTCTGCACCAGTGAAGCACTCCGACGCACCAGACGGAAGCACTATATCCAGGAAGAATTATCACAACAGCCTGGTGAGGACTAATTGCAACATATTGCCATATTGTGTTCCTCTGACTTGAATTCATAATTTTTACAGACATTACAAGAAGCACTTCTGTCACCTGTCATCGTCCTCTCTGCAACTGGTTCTTTTTTGTTTTCCAGATTTGGCAATGTGCAACTGGTAGAACAATTTGCTGCTTCCAATTACCCTAGTCTCCACATGCCAAGTAACCCAGCACAAACCCGCTCTACTGTCTCTAGGCTTTGCTGCCTGTAGACATGTATGAGCTCTAACCAGGTTGTTTCACGTGTGGCAGTGTATGCGAATGGCTTAACTAAGCCTATGCTACATGCTTTTCATGTGCTTATTTATTCTAAACACTGCTAAAGGAACAAGAAAGGGAAGGGAAGGGAGACCAGGTGCTGTCAAACACCTGCACCATGGGACCAGTCCATGGAACCTACAGGAGCCAGGCATAGTTGTTATATAATGTGACACTAAATCACATTAAATTGTGAATATATCCATTTGTCACACCTTTCTCTCTCTTTGTGCTGCTTGTCGCCGTTGCCCATGTCACGTCTCTTACTATGCACAGGATGTTAATATTCATCTGTCATTCTCCTCGTTTTAAATACAGGTGCGCACCATTTAACAAACACATTAAGTTCTGTAAAACAGGATGCAGATCATACATTATTATATGTATGATAGATCTGATACTTTTGTTTAATGGAAACCAAAGAGCATTGACAGACAGTATTATGGCCAACACCTGAAACCGAGACTCAATAATTAAATGTTTATATAGTTATAGGTGGGAGAGAATATATAGATAGCGGTTGGAGAAACAAAGCAGTACTACTTACCACTACTAGGATTGCACAATTTACAATTTGCAATTTACAGCTTGTTACAAATAAGCAGTGTTAAGTCAGAAACACAAAAAGAAATAACTTGGACCAAAGCTAAGTCTTTAAACACGTCGGCCAGGTTAGGAAAGTCCATAGTGAAACGTGAGGTAACAAAAAGCGAGCACAAGATTGGGTAGGTAGTTAAACACACACAAATGACAAACTTTTAAGTCATTAACTCTCGCCTCTGCTTGTGGATCTGCAGCGTTGATTGGCTGCTGAGGTGACCGATTGTTTACAGCCACAACCTCCAGGAGTTAATAGACAGATTTTTATTTCCAATTACAAATTGTTACGGGAACGGACATCGGTTGGAAGGTCGTTAAACGTCGCATAACCGTATGAGATATTTTAAATTAACTACTACCAAGTCAGTTAAGCTACGAAATCAAAAACATTAGTGGATCTTTTGCCACTGTATGATTGTACACCTATTTAACCCAGATTTTCGCACAGACCTGTATCTTATAAAGTATTTGTCAGATATAAATTATGACAATGCTGCATATAGGGGAATTCGTGACTGATTAGAATGTCTAATAAATACAGATAACAGGATTACACTAATTCTTCAAATAGATTTGAAATAGATCTTACTAGCACATTAACGCTAATAGTCCTGTGGGAAACTTATTAAAACAGCAAATACCTAAACCACAGTAATAGCAAAACAATTTACAATACTTCAAAAGGCAACATATGCATCTAACCGGTTCAATTATGAAATATTTGAGGTACGACTGACTATCTAGTCACAATATTCAAAAAGAACCCTAGACGTTCACGGTTATGAAAAGGCACACGTTTTATGCTTCAAAATAAGGAAAGCAATTCAATCAATTCCGTATTCACGTACTTAAGATACGTTCGATTTTACACTGGCTACTACAGGAAAACCATAAGGGCGTAATTTAACGTTAATGTAACAGTCGGATTACTCTCTAGCTGGTTTAACAGGTGCACTGCTGCGCTTGCCCACTTGTTTGGCTTTTGAAGCTCGCTAGTGTGATAAAACAAAATACCAGCCCGATTTATTACTTTTGCACTAAAGTTTTAGTTGAAGAAAGAAACATCTTCAGAATTTCCAGCGTAAGTCACTTTAAGCTCGAAGAAGATAAACGTTAGCGTTATATTTACTAGTAGACGACGCCAATTGTCTAACTCACAGAACAGTTTTTGCTGTTGTACTAATGTTATGATAGTTTTAACACAAAAACGGCGAAGCCCCTTTTGTGTTTCTAGTTAGTTTGAGAAAGTAAACAGAAGTGAACCGAGGTTTAAACTCACCAGTAACTCCGCTTCAGCCAGCTTGCGTTTCCTCCCACAGAGAAGGTTACTCTGCGTTCATAACTGTAGTGAACGGTAACGCCACGCGTTACCATGCCGCCTCTTAAAGGACAAGTACGTGCTCCTGTATGGAACTCCCTATGATTGAACATTTTTAGCCTGAAATTGCAAAAACAATCATAAAGTACTAAGAAAATAGTCAGAGAGTGTGCGGTCTGACTGCAAAATGGCCTCTGCTACTGGTTAAAATGGTTGGAAATATGACACGGGTACGTAATTGCATGTTCGTGTAAATAAGTATTGTAAATCATTACGGTTACTCATTAATAAAAATGTTACTTGTGTTTATGAACAAAGAATATAAACTAACAGCCAATAGGTCTTGTTACTTAATGCACTCACACAACGGCTGGAGAAATGCTTTGTGAAGCTTTGTATCATTTGAACTACTATATTTGCTTTGGAAAAAAAATTCTGTATTTTGAAATGCTCAAAAGTGACATCTGCTGGCCAGATATGCACAACTGCCTCGGGAAAACTACATAAATCTATTAACTTGAACATTAATGTTCTTAGTTTTAAACAAAGCATTTTACAGGACTACTGGCTGTTACCCATATACTTTTTTTTGGTACAGGTTAATGTGAGTTTTAGATGACAACTGTTAGTAGAGTATATGGGTAATGGGATTACTTTTTCCATTAAGTCGTCCCAGTTACATTTTGAAAGAAGTCATTTGTAAAGTGCCCTGTGCACTTATGTACCATTTCTACACATTGACTTCTCAAATGTGCAGGATGCACCTTAGTTGTATCCGATTTCAATGTCAAATTTTAAATTATTGTGATGGACTGACATCCCAACGGGGGGAATATTGTTGTTGCTAAATATCATTTAGCAGACCTATTTACATGGTTGTTTCTATACTTGTCACATGGGGGGACACAGAATTTAAAGGGGCACAGTTGTACCCCTATGTTTATAAATAAAATAGAATTTAAATTGAGTTGAACAAGTAATTTAACACTAAAGAGGGTGTTATTCTGCAATTAATAAGAAATAGAGAAATAAAGCAAAATATACATAATACAAATATAAATAAACAAATAAGCACTAAACTATTTTTGATAATTGCCTTGATTATTATTTATGCTAACATAACATACCAAAATGGCATATTAGACCAATAAAACAAAGTCATTAGGCTTTGTTGTCTGTACAAGGCGTGTGTGTTCTCTTAAACTGTCACTTGCACACAGACAGTTTTTAAGTTTTTACATACCATCTTATATCTGGTTTATTATAGCAAACGCATGACTATAGTGTTGCTGAGATCTATAACTTCTGTGGATTAGAATACAATATACTGGTTACAATATACTGTATTATAAATATTTGAGTCCCCACCAAAAGTTAGTCTAAGTGTATATAAAATGTGATTGTGCAGAAGATAATAAACAAACCAACAATCTATTAAACATCAGCATTTTAATAAATCCAGTTGTACTGACACAGCAAAACTGTACAGACATATCACTTTGCAAAATGGGTTATTGCTGTGCTTTAAATCCAGCTGCTTTATTTGATATCACCTGGAGTCAGAAGCAGGTGGATTTGTTCTGTGTTTCATTCTTCTTTCTACACACCTCATTTACTACAAATGCAGATCCTCTTGCTCTAGTCCCCATATTATCAGCCATGCAAATATTTGCTCTAAGAGCTTTCCATAAAAGTGAAGTGAGCAGTAAACCTGTACTAAATAAACAAACCAATGTTAAATGTGCATTGTGTAGAATGTGGCTCAGCCATGTGTCCAGGTGAACTACAAAAACATTCAATTTTTTTTGTTTACCTCCCATCTATGTAGCCACAGAATTCTATGGCTGATTAAGTTTATTCAAATGGTTGTACAGATGTTACATTCAGTCTCAAACATTGCGTTTCAGGTGCTCTTTTCTCAATCATATAACTCACCCACATTTACTTGACACTAATTTAGACAGTTCATACAATCTGAAAAACAGTCAAGTGTTAAGGGCCTTGCTCTAACGCCCAGTGGTGGGCGACATGTTTATATGTTCTCCCTGTGCCTGCATGGGTTTCCTTCCACATTCCAAATAAATGCTTTAGGCCAGTTGGTTAGTTCTCTAAAGTGTCTCAAAGTGAGTGGTTCACAATGAACTTGTCCTGTTTTGAATCAACAATTATGAAAAAGAGTAAATGAGGAACATGAAATGATAGGAACAATAAAAACGTGACTAATGCACTTTCATGGGTCTGGATTAAAATAAATAAATAAATAAAAGCAAAACATGGCTCAATGTAAAGAAATGCTAATTAGAATGCAGATTACACATGCATAAATTAATAAATCCAAACATCATCTGATCTGATCTGATCTGATCGAGTTGAATGTTCTCAAGCAAAAGACATAAAGGTAACGATTGAAAACCACTGAAAGTCTGGTCAGTATAAATAGCACATTTTTATTATTCTGCACGAGTTTTCCTAAACTCATCTCCTCCCAGAAGTAAGCATTTAACTGTAGGATTTGCATTGTAACCAAGCAGGAACTACATCCAATTCCTCTTGTTCGATTATCTTTAAATGACTGTTGGATGTGACACCTGTTTTGCTAGAATAAAAATCTACAGCAGTTCTTTGCAGAAAACTTATTCATAACTACATCCTCAGACACCAGGTTCATTTGCAGTTCCGAAGTACATTTATAACATTATAACATTCAGACCTTATCCAGATTGATATACAATTGATACAATTTTACAAGCTCCAATCCAAACAGCTGTGAGTTAAAGGTCTTGCTTAAGGGCTTAACTGTGAACCTTCAGGTCAATTGTGCAGGACTTTACCCACTCTGCCACCGCAGCCCTTACACACAGATGATTGCGGAAATAATGTAATGCAGGCTAGCTGGCGTGGTGTAGGATTTGTCTACCTTATGACTCACTCTAAGGTGGAAAAATGAACAAAAGTTCATTAGGTAGCCCAACGCTTTATAGGTGTGACCACGTTGCAATGTAATTATAGTTCCTAATTATAGTTGGCATAGGTATAGCAGAAGTCTGGCAGATATAGGAATAAAAATGCAGGGAATTTCAAAATTAATCTGTAAGTACATACATGTATTCTTCTGAAAAGACCTTTTAGTATTTAATTCATTTAAAATTTATTTATATAGCGATTTTTACAACGGAGCGCTTAGTGTCCAGTCTTAAAACAGCTTTACAATCTTATATTATCTTAAAAAGGCCAATCCCAAATTGAGCAAGCCTAGGGCAATAGTGGGAAGAAAAAACTCCCTGACAAGGCTCAAAAAGGCACCCATCCTTTTTAGGTGGCCTAGATGTTAATTGAATCATTATTTAAAGTATATTAAAGTAATAGTAAAATTAAGTAAATAATATAATTTAGCTTGATAACAAAATTTAAATTAGTAATAATTTTTTTTATGAATAACAAAATAGATTTTAAAAGGAGTCCTCAGTCCTCCTTATTTGAGGCACATCGTCTCCTAATAACTAAATGATGTGGGAGTTACTGCACTCTGGTGGGACCCGGGTATAGTGGGACTGGGTTCTGTTGATGCAGACCAGTAGCTGAGGTGAAGGAACATCTAAGTGTGTGGTGCTGGAACTGGTGGACTTTGTAATATAACTGTGAGGAAGTGATGTTGGATCAGTCATTTTACATGGTTTTGGGAACCATTGATGTGTTTGGTACAACCCATTCTATTGCCAGACTGTCTGTGTAGATTCAGTGTCTATAGGCTTTATATGATCAACATGAGCAAAGAAGCAAAGCAAAGAAACTCTGGAGGCCCTTATGTTGTTTTTTAAATAGTGCAGTTCAAATTGACAATGGCAAAGAATGTGTCAAATCGTATTTGAAATAACAGATATACGTGGTCTCTAAATTCATATTTCAGCTTCAGTTTTCTTCTGCACTTTTAAAGACAACAATAAATAAATGCACAAAATAATACAACAGTGCTATTTTATTTTAGCTGGAACCTCATATACCCAAATACAGAACTTCTGCGTTTTCACATATAAAATAAAATGAACAAGATTAATTAATGCTCACTTGTCTGACAGAACACTCTGTGTTCCCTTACCTGATGTTTTACAAATTAATACAAATTAAGCACTGCTGTGCAGATTATTGCAGAATTTGAATCGTCTTTTCTGAAGTATTTCCAGAAAACCAAAGTATGCCTGGCACGATGTTTATAAAAAGAGCTGCTTTCTTTACCGTCTTCTTGCACCGTTGGTGCTGTTTTTTATTATTTACGAATAGTCAACTACAGCATTCCATGGTGACCAGTGGATGTCCTAGTTGACTAATCTTCGTCAGGCTTCAGACGACCACTACGTGACGTGTCGTCCACAGTTCTGGTGAGGGGGGGGGCAGTGTTGTGTGAAATTGATGATTTTTCTGGATGACAGTTGTTGAAGTCTGTGGCGATGATACGGCAGCTGCGTTTCCCAGACATCAGAATCATTTATTCCATCTTCAGTTACCTGTGACGAACAAAGAAGTTTTTAAATTTCTGTTTTGAACTTTTGAACCACAAGAGATGTTATTTATACAAATCTGATTGCAGCAATTAGACATTCTGGTCTTCTGTGATCTGCTACATGACCACCTTTCCATTTGGAAAAACTTACTCTTAATCCTATATGATGGCTTTCAAGATGGCGGCCATGTTCCGGACATGGCCTGAAAGGTAGGACGGTCCTGATGCATGCTCAATAATCCAGGTAGGACAATCCCAGAAGTTGAATCTGTTCATCTGGACAGTTTTGTGCGAGAAATGTTTCATCTAAGTGACTTCTTTAGTCTCAGCTAGTTGGAAAACTTCCCCACTTTCCCACTCTTTCAAGGATGAAGACGTGTATATCCTTGATAGGGAGGAAGAATGGTTTGAACGTGGAGAAAATTTTTTTTAAAAAAGGGAACGTCCATCCCTGAACCGAGGAGGGGGCCTCAGGGTACACATCTCATTATCTTACAACGCCTAGCGTCATAGCAGCCCTTCCGCAGTCCTGTGTTATTAATGGCTATGGCAATCTGCATATTAAACTGATCACAGGTCCCATTGTCCCATTGTGATGCAATGATGCTGCTATCAGTCGTTATACTAACGTGCTGTATATAAGATTGGGGAAGTTTTCCATCTAGGTGAGACTGAAGAAGTCACTCAGATGAGTCATGAAATTTTTTTCCCACACAGTGTTAATTTCGTTGACGATCTATTTTCATCATAGTTTTTGTCAACGAACCTTTTCTTCATGACGAAAACTAAACGATAACTAAGCAAAAACTACTTACAGCGATTAAAACTATGACTAAATTAATTGACACTTTCGTCAATTAACAAAAACGAGACAAAAATGTTTGGCATAGGTGACGTCCAATCAGAACTGAATTAGCTTGTGAAAGGCAGGGACAAATTAAGAAAACATCCAATCATAACTACTTCAACATATATGGAGAGGTGGGATAAGCCGGGTAGCTATTCAATCAAAAACACCAGACCATACTAGCTTTGTGAACTGTCGTTATTCCTGATTTAACTTAAGTTATCTAGACAATTTCAACAGGGAGAAAAAGAAGAGACGATGTATGGGCACATTTCTCCTTTGAGGTTGTGAAATAATTAACCTGTGAATACTAAATTTTGTTATAAATTTTCTTTTTTTATATGTTTGGTGCTTATGTTTGCACTAATTGCACTGCTGCTTTTACTGTACTCAGTTAAAGAATGTATTATGCAATTTGTTATGAACAATGCATTTATTTCTCAGGCATAGCAAACCTACTCATAATCAATATTTTATTGTTCTG
>JAVSBV010029559.1:0-11717 GCA_033117975.1 Parotocinclus spilosoma | reverse complement strand
GTCCCTGGAAAAGACGCCTTGTTGGTACGACAGGGTCACAGATCATTTTCTTGAAAAGGAACGGAGGGTAGAATTTATATATAAATAAACCGACACATTTTATGATGTAGGCCGAAATTGAGCTTCCCCTCCCTGAAAGACCAGCATCCGCCACTGATATACTGTATATATATATAAGATGTTATAAAAGATGTTATATTGAAGGGAGCTTATGTTGCTCTAAAATCTGTATGTACTTTCCTGTATTAATGCTGAAATCACAGAACTGTAAAAGACTTTTGCCAAGATCACTGACAAAGCCCCATGCCATAACATACACTGGCTTTAGGACAGTTTGGATGGTTTTAGGTAGATTTTCATCTATGGTCCAGAACGCACAATGTCTATTTCTTTTAGAAAATCGCTGGAATACTGTTTCGTCTGACCCCTATACACATTTCCACTGTGTGATGAATCAGAGGATTCAGCGCCGCTATTGAACATGGTTAACATGTTCAGAGTTTTTGTACAGATTTGTAACTCTGTATTGTAATACCTGCCAATGTAACCCCCTGTTTGCATGGTTATATAAGGTAATGATGAATGACAGTCTATGGCCATCTAGGGGGGTCAGTTTTGGCTTATGATCTTGCAATGCACTGATTCACTGGTATCCTAATGCTCCTCACCTTGTTTGACCTTGTTTGTTTTACTGGACTGACTAATGACTTTGGATTCTGTTTTTTGCCCTCAGTGAAGTTATGGTAGCATTTATATTTTGTTTGCTATTTGTAATTATTATAATTTAAGTTATAAGTTATTGAGTCACGAGGCCTAAGTCATCTGTATATCAGAACTGCACAGCAACATTTTTTGGCAGTCCTTAGCAAGGACATGTACTCTTTATTCTCTGCGAGGCATTGGTAAATGCAGGCAGCAGAAATCATGCATGGCTGTCTTTGGAAATCATCATGGCAATTTTCCAACTTTCTGCAGCCAATGTGCATCTTCATTTTAATGCTGTGTTATTAAGACTATCTAAGCATTACTTCTAAACTACACCAGACAACACACTGTTTCCAAAGTTTAGCTGCCTGAAAAAAGATGATAATAGAGAATGCCGGACTAAAAATACATTTTCACACAGACAATACTTTTCAATACATTTGCTCTATCATGTAGGAATTTGGAAAAAGATTACATGTACTCAACTGAATTGCATTGAGCTATTTTGAACCATGTAGTTCTGCTTTAAAAATCCCTGTTAAAATAACCAAACGATTAAACGTAAATCAAGTAATTCAAGCATGATTGCCTTTCCCATGCTGTTAGCTCAAAAAGTAGGCATGCTGCAGAAGTCATATGGCTCTGCTTACAGACTAATTTAACAACAATCCAATTCCCAAAGAAGAAAAGCATCTAATCTAGTGACAGGCTGTGCCTAAACTAGAGATCACAGGTGATGCTCACGGTTTCATTAGATGCAGGTGAGGAGGTGTGCAATCGATATCATACGAATGAGATAAACTTCAAATGAGCTTAAATAAATAAAGCTACCAGGTCTGTGCTTTACTTATTATTTTCTTTGGTTTGATCAATGCTATGCAGACAGGAACACTTTTTTTTATATGTCAAAGAGCATGAGAAGTCACAAATATTGTATTCTAGAGACCAGCCATGAACAGAAAACAAATCTTTCTGTGTGGTTGTGAAGTATCTGTGATTTAAACTGTTTTATGTCTCAAACTCCAGATTCCAGCCATACAGTTCCACAGGACGAGAGTATTTCTAGTATTTCTAAAATGAAAATTGAGTAATAATTGTAACAATAATAATTTAAACCTGTAGCTGATAATAATAATAATTCTGTTTAATAAGCTGGTTGTCAGGCTTTTTGTATTTTTCTCTCATTCCTCTCCAAGTGATGAGATCACATCATAAAATCATATAGTATCTCATATTTTGGCAGGATCTTCCGTATATAACATTACAGGATTTAATCCTAAGTGTTAAATTAACACTTCACAAGACTTAAAAATATACTACATGGACTAAAATACATTTTAAGCTTTAAAAATATTATATTTATATTTATCAAAATTTTGCAATTTGAACTGTGAACTGTAATTCTGACTAAATGAATGTTTAGATGAAACCAGATTAAAATAAGTAATTTTTTAGGGAATGCACTTAATTTAGTGCTTTTCTAAGCATTAATAACATTTTATAGTATTTCCTGGTATTCTAACATGTCTTTTGTGATGGCAGCTGTTTTATCTAACTAATTTAAGTAACTAATTTGCAGTAACTTTTTAATCAAGTCACTTTTAAAATATAGTACATTTTCTAAGGAAAAAATAAAAGCTTAACCTGAGTTGGTATTAGCTTTCAGTGAACTTAAATAATATGTGCAAGTGCAATAACTAAACAAAATGGATTATGTTTTCTTATAATATTTAAGTTTGATAAAGTCTGTGCTTTCCAAAGTGTAAAACACTTGTGTGGCTCTCAGTTTTCTCATTATAACTCCAAACAGGATTTCACAGTGCACGTAAACAGCTTTGGCATGAAATATTTATGAGTTCTGTGAAGTCTGGTGTCACCACCTGGCATGTGTCAACTCGTGCCATCTATTATTGAGGAGTTTGGGTGGTACCGGGAGCGTGGGGTGTCCAAACAAACCCTGGACTGTGAGACCATTTAAATTTCAAATAAATAAATTTGAACAAATTTGAGCATTTTTCTAAACTTACAATGGGGCCCAATAGTCTGAGACCAAAAGTGAAAATGCTTGTTTGGATCTTTGTGCAAAAGGATTCCTACTGCAACAGGATAAGGACTCAAATCACAACTAAACGTTTTGCAAATAAGTATTGATAAAGATACAGAAATTCTGATTTCCTCTGCAGTCACCTGATCTAAACCCCGGAAAATTAGTAACATATTTACTGTACTACAGTATTTAGAAAACTACAATTGCACTGTAAGGAATAAGCTAATGAAATTCAGGAGATCTGTAACAATGTCTGATTTATATTGCTGCTACAAATTTTATGTATTGACATTAGGGATGTAACTTCACCTTGCACAATATTTGTGAATATGGAAAATGATAGCACTTGTTCATATGCAATACTGTGCAAAAGTCATTAGATTAGATGAATGGTAATGCAATGGTATGTTGGCCATATATAATTATTTATCAGCAACTTTTTCACAAGGAGAACAGGGTGAAGAAGTATGCTGAAGCTCCAAAAGATTTAAATGAAGATCCATGGAAGAGAGAATAATGTTACAAATCATAATCTATTTTTTTGGGTAACAACAAATCTAATTTAATCTAATCTAATTCTCATTTAATATTTAAAGGTTTAAAGTTAAAATTGCATGTGTTGCATGTGTACTACTGACATGTGTTTTATGATGTGCCATCCCCTAACAGCAACCACGGCACATTTAAGATAGATGTTTTAAGGAAGCAATTGTCAAGACATTCAGTTTTTTCTATATAATGGGCTTTAAATATTTGTCTCATGTGTTGTTGCCCTACCTTTGCCATTAGTCAAATTATTGCCATTATTAGGAATAAATCCTGCGTTCCTGATGTGCTTTTGGGAAACGTAGCAGCAATACAGCAGCTGTACATTACACAGCACAACAATACCTGCACTAACGGTATCCATTTCAGTTCTGTGTTACATAAGCCTTAAAAGACTGGATAGCATAGTGCAGTGGAGAAATATAATAACCACTGAGGTTATGAAAGGGGTAGAGAGGGCTGCATGAATAGGCTATGTAGGGTAATAGTGGACTACACTGAGCAATACACATTACATGAGCACAGATCATTTTGTAGCTTTTCATGTTAGAGAGGAGGATAGATGAAGAAAGAGGATTATTATTAAGTTTTATTTTGTGCTGGATTTAATTATTTTATACTAACATACAGTATCTCTGTTGAACAAATTACAAGTACAATTGTATTTGTAATTATGCTATTATAAACTCAATTTTGTGCAATGGTGAACATATCATAAATTTGTTATCTAACCAAAAAGGCAAGAAGTCATTCTTGTCAGTTCTGGTTAATTAACATAATGACGGTAAAATACATGACTAATGTGATTTACCCAAATGCATAATGTTTTGCTTGCTGTCATTAAGCAGACATTACATTCATTGACAAACAGAATAAAGCACCCAGAGAAAAATATCGGATTGCTGAAAAACTCCAGGAAGATGTATAAATGATTAAATGTGTGGTGTGATTATACACTGGATCCTGCCACAAGATTCACTTCCCCACTGCTCTATAAAAGCCTATTAGAGAATCCTTTTGGTCAGCGTAGCTCTTGGTTAGAGCCTGTTAACTGCTAGACATGCCACTATGACACATTTGCCCATGGCTGGGCCGTAGATCCTCCACACTCATAAGTTATTGAAGTTGCTGTGCCAGCTGGTCCCATAAATGAACCAACAAGGCAAATGTGTCTATTAACATGCACAATGCGTGGGCACAGTTTTGAAAAACACCAGTAGGACTACAGTAAAATGAATTGTAAAAAGTCAAACTAATTGTAAAAAGTCAAACTATAGTGCACATATTTGGCAAGTGAAACTGAGCAAATAGAAAATTAGTATAGAAGTACAAAGGTTGTTTTAACGCTACGGTTAATAAAACAAATAATGAATATTGCATTTATATCAAATTTAAATAATTATTAGAAACTATAAAGTGAAGACATGTCTGAAAATAAATTCCAACTCATAACCCTCACTCAAAATCTGCTTGTACCTCTGTTGAATCACAAGCACACATACTAAAGCCACTGTCTTGTCCTTTTGCAGGAAACCACTAAAAAAAGAGGAGAACGGTACAGGTCGTGGAGAATACGTCATGAGTTCTCGCAAGATAAAGACCAACAACGTTGGCATAAATAACGTTGTGGTGTAGCATTGACACACATTTGATGATATTCCTGCACCGTCAAACCTACCATCCCACCACCCTCAGACTCAACAGAAGAGTTCCCTCACATATATGTCTGATGTCAAAGCAGAAAATGGACATATCAACAAGTAAGCTTAATGGAACTGCAAACGCTAAGCTGTTACATTACTACTCTGCCCTATAAAGAGATCTGCTCTCATAGACAAACTGAGGCATATAGACTTAAAATATTATTGCATGATTTTTTTACCGCAAAGATTTTTTTCATTTTATGCCAAAGTTGTATTTATATCTGCTGAAATGTTGAATTATTTATTAAGTTATTCGTCCATTGTCATTTCTGTCGGAACACTGCATGGCTCCTTGTGGGAAGACACGTCTATGTCCTTCAGCTGACATTGCATGTTATATTATGCACACTTACCAGAAATTTTCTGAAAATATTTTCTATTCTCTTATATAATCCAAAAACTTGCTGCCTTGCACATCAAGGCTGTGGATTTCTATTTGTGCTGTGTATATATGTCGTGATATGCCATTGAGAAAAGCCTATGCACAGACACTTACACAACATACGTTACATCATCATTATGTGATGAAACCTGGAGGTCATTGTTCACTGGTCTGTCTGTTTTTTTTCTGTAGTGTATTGTGATTTCACATTTGCAGTTACACATACATTCCAGTTTTTAAGGATATGTTGTCCCCAAGGCTAAAGTACTAAGCACTCCCAACATCTGTCTCAGCTTCGAGTGATTGCAAGGACAGTAGACAATTATTCAAGAGGCAATTGGTTCTGTTTGTACGTGATTAAATGCTAATTGTTCCATTCACAATTCACCAGATGAGGGCCCTTTCACAATTGTTCCAATTCCCAATCTGCCTGATAAACACAGCCACGTCATATGAATGATTGAAGCCTACATTAAAGCCCACAGTATTTTATGCACATATAGGCTCTAATCAAAGAACGATGAATAACTGCAATGTTGCTGGTATTATGCTAAGAGTCTTGAGTACCAGAACAAGCCTCAAGCATTATATTATTTGTCTGTCAGAGTTTTGTCTGTCTGTACAGCAACCAGGATGGTTATTTTCATCTGTAATGGAACAAGTATCAGTAAATTGTATTTTACAGTCAGCACCCTTGGTAAAGATGATAAAAATGGTTATAAACATGTGTAACATTTAACCTTGATATAAAATATTAGAAATTGTATCTGCAATCTATGGAAAACTAGTAAATAAATATTTAGTATTTTGGAAAACCTGAGTCTTTCTTAGTGATTTAGTAAAAATAAAATTGTGAATACTCTTATGAATGACTATTGATGAATATTGGCTATAAAAACAGCTTCAGAACAGTGTCTAGTGTTACCGCAGTTTATTACCAATTTTGGAAAGACCAGGGCTGTAATTAACCTGTCTTGAAGAGGACACGTATATTTTTGCCCATGCAAAGTATGATTCTTACAGTAACAAAAGATTCTTTACTGTTGCTGGTTAGAATTTTTTATAAAATACACGAAACTCAAAATGCTCACAAAAATGATATAGGAGATATTTAAAAAGGAATATGAAGAAGATCCCACAGGAACTGCTAGACAATCTGATCTTAGTACTCATCTTCATCTTGATCTTAGCGCCCCATCATTGACAGTGTGTTTTGTCAGACTTGTGTGACCATACACTCTACTAAACAGTCAATGTGGGGAACTCTCGTCCAGTTTAACATGCTTCTGTTCACCCCCATGAATGTCACCTGCTACTCAATTATCATTATTTAATTTTCATTTGCTTTCATTTGCTTTTTTTATTATATTGTTTAATGAAATAAAATCAAATGCTTCTTTTTTCTTTTCTTATCAACTAGAGCTAGCTTTTTTGTAACTCATGTTACAGGTGCAGCTGTTGATGGAATAACGGATGGAATAAGGAAAGTATTCAGGCTTGAGTTTCTAATATGTTCCTGTACCAATGGAAGAGAGATTATAATAAGCCTGGTTGGGTTCTTTAGTAAGGTAGACCACAATCACACATTCAGTTGTCATTGCCTTAACCCTAACCCTCTGTTATATTCAAATATTTTTCAAGGTATTTTTCAGGTACATCCATGGAACCTAGTCTTGAATACATCCACCCTCTAGTTGATGATTCACAGCAGAATTTAGGATGATCTAAGTGACCATCTGTGTCCCAGATTGGGGATTGCTTCTCAAAGCACGTTGTATGAAAGTGAATAAAATGAAAGAAACTGTTGACATTTGTTGTGATCAGCTAATTAGTTTCCCCACACAGGGCAAATATATTTTGTTGGTGGTCGAACCAGTCACTTTTATTGCTGTCCATTGGTGTTGATTTTGAACCAGAGGTTCTTAAGATGCAGGTTCTCAAACCCTACATACCTGTCCATTCCCAGAAGTATTGTATATTGGAGTTCATTTATTTAGCCAAGCAGCAGAATATTAGGTGTTTGTTGAAGAAAATTGCAGCAGCTCTGAAAGTTTGGGCTAGTTTAGCAATGTAATTACCAACCTTCCAGTTTTCTGACCAAAACTTTGGTCTTACCATCTCTGTCATTTGACAACTAGATTTATGGGATTTTTTTAAAGCTAGCTAAAGGTGACCTTTAACCACCCTAAGTAATCAGATGTTACCAAGCACACAAGAGTGTTTTCTGAGTCTTCTGGTCAATTACTGTCCTCCAGTTGGCTGTTCATCATCTCAGTTCTTCACACATATGGCTCTGTTGGTGGAAGCAGGCAGGATCAGGCTGGAGCAGAGCCAGTGTCTGTGAGAATCATTACATAAGCAGCTTGTAATGAGTAAGTATTTGAAAGTTCAAAAGACCATGGCAGGCACTGGGCATATGTTGCCTCTGAGCATGGGGAGTTGATAACACGCACACACACACACATGCACACACACAGATACACACATTGCAGTATAGGATCTCTTAGATGAGCTGGGTTTAGAGGTCGATGGGAAGGGTGCCCAACCCTTTGATATCCTTTAAGGTAGGGCAAGTTACCAGTGATGAAGTGTGTAGATGTGTGTAATGATGTATTCTTGTAACACACTATGACTGTGGCAGTTTGTCATATAGTAGTGTTTTATGTTCCTGTTTACAATGATAAAATATATGACATTTAGGATGAAAATATAAAAAGCCTGACAAGGGAAACGCTGCTCATGTGTACATTGATGAGACCAGAATTTTAAATCATGACTTTAAACTTGATTAAGCACAGTTGTAATTGTGTTATTGTGTTTACTGAATTTCAGAGAAAACAGGACTGATTAATGAGAGAAATAGGCATCAGCTGGCTTGTTTACTGCCACTGTATGTTTGTCAGGGTAATCGAGTTACACAGCTGCCTAGACCTGATTTGTGCTCTGAGTCCATATGGCAATTCAATTTGTTTAGGGTATTCCATTAGTTCTGCTACATGTAGCAAGATGAAGTTGGGAATGACCTGGATGTCTGGATGTTTTAATTCCTCTCAAAATATGGTCTGCTCTTTATCCAAGACATAATATACAAACGCAATAATTACGTTCTTTGGAAATTTCTTCTTTTAGGAATCATTTTGTTGTTGATTTTATCGATCATGTGTTTTGGGTCATTGTGAAACTATGGCTGTAAAAGTTTATGACATCGTTTTGCATTTAGATATAGATTTACGGCATTTAGCAGACGCCCTTATCCAGAGCGACTTACAACTCTTACAGTCTTACAATCCAAGCAATGGTGGGCTAAGAGCCTTGCTTAAGGACCCAACTATGGCAGCGGTGGGATTTGAACCCTGGACCATCAGGTCCAGAGTCCAGTACCTTAACCGCTAGGCTACCACAGTTCCATTCATTGCATTAATTGTTTCATTAAATACTGCAAGCTGAGGCCCCGTTACACCAATTTCAATGTAATGGTGAGTAAGATAAATATGTTTGAATATATTTGAAGAATGAAAATTGGGGTGGGGAATAAAGATTTTGGGGGCTGTGTCTTCCTGTGACCTCTGGTAAGATCTTTCAAAACCGAATAAAATATCATTAATGTTAAAACATCACAACATAACAAGTCATAAGTTATATTCATTTAAAAGTCTTTTTATTACATTTTCTATTTTAAACTGTATTGATTATTTTTGCTATTGTTGGCACTGAGAAATTGGTATATTTAAGAGATGCAGAGCTTTGCTTTGACCATATTCATATTGGACTGTGATAGCCTGGCCTTCTGTTCCAGAGGCCTGTTATACTGGCCTCTGGAACAGAAGGTCCAGGGTTCAAATCCCACCTCTGCCAAGCTGCCACAGTTGGGTCCTTGTGCAACACCCTTAACCCACAATTGCTTAGATTGTAAGACTGTATCAGTTGTAAGTTGCTCCGGATAAGGATGTCTGCTAAATGCTGGAAATGTAAATGTTCACCTTCTTTCATCATAAAGCACAGTGCTCCTCATGCAATCATTGCAAAACACAATTATGACAGCACTATTTTTTTCTGCTTTTAGTTAATTTGCTCACTGCAGATTCATCCTTGCATTTTCCTCTGAATTAGGTCTCAGAGTACTCAGCATGAGGACAGATCAATTCTGTTGGACAGGGTACCTCGACAACCTAAACCTCACTAATACATTTGGTTATACTGGAATCAACTGCAACACACTCCTTTCAAAGAATCTATTAGTGTAGCAAATAAATGGCCTTTTCAAAGTTGTAAGCAACAAAGTGGAGTACAAGTTAAAGAAAACATAACTATGTGTTTATTTTAGTTTAAACATTCCATATTATAAACATATTCAATATAATCTTTATGCATTTAATATTACCATTCTCACATCATTACCACACATGCCCAGTGTCAGAGCCCAGTCAACAGACTGCATTTGTATATAGCCTAGAAACAAGCTACACTAGCACTGAAAAAACATTACAGAATCACCACAGTTAGTGGATGTTCATCCACCGCAAATAAAGAAATCACAGATACAGCACCAACCAATTTTTGTTTAATAGCTGAACAGTATGACTTAGTAAAGCATACCTCAAACAATTCAGTCATATTAATCACACTCTGGTTTACTTTGTGTACTCCAGTTTTCTCCGACAGTCCAAAGACATGCATATTAGGTTAATTGGTGTCTCTAAAGTGGCCCTTAGTGTATGACTGTGTGCGGGACTGTGTGTATGTGCCTTACGATGGATTGGTGCCCCGTCTAGGGTTGTTCCTGCCCATGCAGTTGCCGGCTGGATTAAGTGGAAGATAATGAATGAATTACTTTATTACAGTTGAATCCGGTTAATTGGACCACCGGTTAATAGAACCAGCTGCTCATACGGACCAAATCCTAAAGTACCAAAACAAATCTTTTTATATACGTGTAATGTTATTTGCTTATTTGGGCCAAAATTCCGCTTAATCGGACCAAAGAACGTGAGAGCGAATAAGAAAAAGAAGCCACAAGTCTCCACTTAGAGCAGATGCAAAGCAGCTCAGCTATTTATGGGAGGATTTTTAGGATCCCTGGAAGAATTAATGCTTTTATCAAAAGTCAGGAAATCCGAAAACTTGTGCTGACAGGAGGAAAACCAGCAGGAGGTGACCCACCACTTTCTTGATTTTGTTCAAGTGCAGTCTGTCAAGAGAACACGTCAGATCACACTGGATAAGTTCTTCAAACGTTGACTGCAATTTAGTAAGAACTTGTTAGCGAATCTAGTACATTTTATAAACCATGATCCTAGTGTAGTGAATAGAAATGAAAATGGCTACACATCAAAACCTCCCAGAGATGCTCTGCATTCCTTCCAAGGCCATCTGAGCTAGAGATTATTTCTAAGGCACATCTGTGTACTCCAGACAGGCTGTCCCTGCTGCTACACACCCGCCTCTACTTCAGAGGAAAAGTCTGGGAGCAAATTGCCATGGAAACATGCCACCCTGTCTTCCCCAGGAACTTGGCCCTGGAGGAATGGATATCACAAGGTATTAAAGCGTCTCAGTATTGGACAGGTGGCGGCTATAAGATGTACAATCGCTAGTCAAAGGCAGAGTGACATAACCGTCTCACAAATATATTATGAAAGAGATATGCCTACTGATATGTGTCCTGTTACCATTACGGATAATTACCATAATAACTGGGTTAAGATTGAAACCAAGACAATTTATGCTACATATTTACTCTTGCTTCGTAAGAAACTTGATCTAGGTCATTTTATAATATATACCATGTAAAACCTCTATGAATTCTGAAAATAATTTTCTGTAGACTGAGAAATTTTCCATTGTTTATATACCCCTATGGTGGTACATTTTAATAAACCTGCAAATTAATCTAGGTCTTTCACGTTTGCTTTTCCCCCATTTTCCACACATCAAACAAGACATGCAATTCAACATCTCTTCTCAATTTCTGAATCCCATCACACACACTCTTAAGTAAACACCCTTGCGCTATACCTTCTGCAGGAGCCTGAAGTTACTACTAGATATATAAAATATAAAATATAGTACAGTGTTCCCTCGTTTATGGCGGGGGTTACGTTCCAGGACCACCCGCGATAAGCAAAA
Source organism: Parotocinclus spilosoma (assembly GCA_033117975.1). NCBI lineage: Eukaryota > Metazoa > Chordata > Actinopteri > Siluriformes > Loricariidae > Parotocinclus > Parotocinclus spilosoma. The sequence goes on along the minus strand of JAVSBV010029559.1, from coordinate 208 downwards.
ATCCGCGGAATCCGCGGATTCTATGTTTATTTAAGTATTTATACACTATTTTAGCCGTAGAACTTGCAGAACATTGATGCCAGAACTTGCAGGCTGGCATCGTAGGGCTTAAGTGAATTCAGTCTATAATGAAACTTGTCATGTCGGCAAGTAGCGACTCAGGCGGCCGATGCTCTAGTGTTACTTCTCGTTTTTGGTGAGTATTCAT